>JACEVL010006449.1:897500-922500 GCA_020284085.1 Aporrectodea caliginosa
ACGCACACACACACATATACTGTATGAGCATCTGAGGACAATAAAAACGGAGTCTGCAGTGTCTGTAGCGATCTATATCATGCATACCAACAGATGCACTGTACTATGTATACAGACAACGCGTGTTTAGCACATCACACCCACTTGTCTCTTACACATCTCCGTATATACAAACTGCAGTCTATCTTAACATTTCAGTTATGCATCAACATATCATACCACAGCGGTGCATTTCACCACATGCGTATATTGCACCAAATGTGTACATTACAACAGATTCGTACATTACACCACACGCGCAATCATGCAAAACAAGTAGGCCTACAGTGCAACAGGAGCCAAGAAAAGCTAATAGCTTATCACTAAGATTTGACCCCTCTTTCTTGATTATTATTCATACGAATGTATTTGATACTTACGCATTAGGACTTATATAGGACATGTAGTGCAACATGCGCAAGTAGTAATGCATGCGTATATCACTCCACGCTGCTGTTACGCGCGCACACAGACACACAGGCCACATGCATATTTTTAACGTCTAGCATTCGTGAGGGCTAAATGACACAGAAGGTACCAATGGCATAAAAAGAAGGATGGCCACAGAACAGAGTAGATGTACGCTGGGAAACAAAAGAAGAAGAGGAAAGATATAAGGAGGAGAAGAGAGAAGAAGGAGGTAGATGTGTGAGGAGTGTAGGAGGAAGAAGAAGAGGAAGGATATAAGGAGAAGCAGTGAAGAAGTGGTAGTAGATGTATGAGGTGCAGTAGGAGAGGTGGAGGAAGTAGAGAAAGAAGAAGGGGAGGAAGAGAAGAAGAGGGCAGAGGAGACGAAAGGGGAGAAGAATGAGGAAACAGAGGAAAACGGGGAGAAGAAAGAGATGAAGGCGGGGAAGGGAGAAGAACGACTTGATAGAGAACGCGGCGGAGGAGAAGAACGACAAGTAGGAGGAAAGAGAAGAAGAAGAGGAGGAGGAAGGGGCTGAGAAGGAGGAAACAAAGAAGTAGGCAGAGAAGAAGGAGGAGCAGGAAGAGATGGACAATGAAGAGGACGATGAAAGTGTGAGAAAGAGAAGGACGTGAGGCAGAGAAGTGGGCAAGAAGACTGAGAAGTAGGAGGAGAGGGCGGAAGAAGAAGAGGAAGAGGGAGGAAAGAAGGAGGAGGAGGCGAAAGAGGAGGCAGAAACAATTTGTCCGAAGAGGTGTTAAAAAGAGGATGAACTAATGAAAAGCGGACTCCGACGAATAATTGATAGGATCTCGATGGAGAAGGAGATGCAGGAAAGTGGGAAGAGATACGGAACGATAGAACTACAGAGGCACGAGGACAAAGAGGAAGATAAGAAGAAAGAAAACACAAGAACGAAGAAAGGGGAGAATGTAGAGTTGGAGGTGTAGGACGAGGAAGAGGACGAGGAAGGAGAGGAGGATAAGGGGAGGAGGCGGAGAAGTAGAGGAGGAAGAAGAGTACGGAGAAGGAGAGGGAAGAAGAGGAGGAAGAAGAGGAGGAGGAGGAAGAGGAGGAGGAAGAGAGTGAGGAGCAAGATGAGGAGGAAAGATCTATAATCGGGAGATAGACTGCAGTGCTAGCTGCTATTCCAGGTTCAGGATTGATATCGTACTCTTTTATCTGTTCGTATCCTTTTCATCCTCCCCTTCTCTTCTTTCTCCTTCTTAGTCTCTTCCTCTTAGTTTCTATTCTTTCTCCTTTCTCTTCCTTCTTATCCCCTTCCTCGTTCTCCTCCTCCCTATTCTTTTTTCCTCCTCTCCTTCTTTTGCTCCTCCACCTATTCTTTCATCTCTTCCTCTTCCTCTTACTTTTCTTGAACTCCTCTTCTCTTCCTCCATATTTTCTCGTCCTCCTCGTCGTTATCCTCTTTTCCATCTCCTCCTCTTCCTCTTCCTTCATCTCCTTCATCTCCTCCTCTTCCTTCTCTTTCTTTCTCCTCCTCTTCCTCTTCTCTTCCTCCATCTCCCTCCTCTTCCTCTTTCTCCTCTTCCTCCTTCTCCTCCCTTTTTTCCTGCTCCTCCTCCACCTCTTCCGACGAGAAGATCCATAAAACCACCGCAGACTCAGTGGCTTATCTTTCAGCGGCGTCACAGCCTCATCCCTTATAGCAGCCAAGCATGACCATCGACAAAGTCACGCATCAGATGAAGACTTTACGCAGCGTTTAAGATCGAGGATTAACTGGCCGGCTAATTGCACTGCTCGCCGGCTGCACCACGAACACTCCGCGCCAGGAACACCCCCGCTCCTGGAACACCCCCGCTCCTGGAACACCCCGCTTGGGCAGCACAGAGCCCTGCTGAGCGCCTGTTCCGCAATTACCCATAAAGACGTTCGGTCTCCGCTCGATTAAACTGCATCGGGTTGCGCAATAATCCACACGTCCGCTATAAGGATTAAGTGCCCCGTTTCTATCGAGCGATTTAACTTCGGATACACATTTATGTTGAGTCTTCACTAAAGGTTCCGGCTTGATTTGCCATGATCACAATTTTTAGACAGAGTTTTACGTATTTATACAGTTTTTCTTTGAAGTAATATCTCGCTTTATCAGACAAACAATGCCTATAAAGACACTGTTGTCTGGAGAGATAGCCACGTCTGTTTGGTCAATGGCACGGTGGCCAACTAATTGATTGGGCCCAGCGAATGTGTTGTCATAGCAACCATTTACTGTGACTAGAACCGGATACTAGGCTTCTGATAAACAATGGTGTATCTTAGCAATCACTGATGTTTCTTAACAATCAATGATGTTTCTTAACACTCAAGAAGGCTTCTAAACAATCAAGAATGTATCCTAACAATCAAGGATGTTTCCTAACAATCGATTATGTTTCTTAACAATCGATTATGTTTCTTAACAATCGATTATGTTTCTTAACAATCAAGGATGTTTCTTAACAATATGTTTCTTAACAATCAAGGATGTTTCTTAACAATCAAGGATGTTTCTTAACAATCAAGGATGTTTCTTAACAATCAAGGATGTGTCTTAACAATCGATTATGTTTCTTAGCAATCAATGATGTTTCTTAACAATCAAGGATGTTTCTTAACAAACAGTTGATGCAGTTTTAACAATCAATGATGTATCTTAACAATCAATGAATCTTTATTATATCCTAAAAATCAATGATAAAACTTAACAATCAATGATGTACGTAAACAATCTCTTAGCCCAGAAACTGCGCTTTGCTGATCCATCCAATTGCATTCGAATATATCCATGCGTACAGCTGCATGGTCTATCTAATCTGGAAACTTCCCATTTTCCACAGCATAACCATAAACCACCGTAACAGTTCCGCTGTCTCCTTTTCTGTCTCCTAGAAATCGGACCTTGTTCTTCATTCAGGAGCTCTGGACAGCTCCGCTAATTTGACGAAACTCGCGTGAATATGCTGGTGCCATGGCGCTTGCCTTTCACGTGACCTTAAACTTATGTTACACGATATTACGCTTAGATGATGTATCGTAGCAATCAATGACGTATCATAACAATCAATGAAGTATCCTTAACAATCAATGATGTATCTTAACAATCAAAGATGCATCTTAACAGCCAAGGATGTTTTTTAACAATCAATGATGATATCTTAACAATCAATGATGCATCTTAACAGCCAAGGATGTTTTTTAACAATCAATGATGTATCTTAAGATTCGAACAGAAAACTGCGAGCTCAATGAACCACTGTAGTTGTTAGCCTGGCATTACATTACTGACAGCGTAAAGTTACATTACATACGTAACAAATTTCGAAAGGTTCTTCAGCGTCTTTGAGAGATAAGGTTGCCAATTGTAGGACACGGTATCCGACTGGTTAGTGGTTATGGCGCTCGCCTTGTAACCCGGAGAGTACGGGTTCGAGTCTCTACTCAGACGGTTACTGTGTAGGGACCTTGAGCAAGTCCTTCACTCACAATTGCTCAGCTCCATTGCTTGATGCTTGTTCATTAGATAGTGGCGCTTCACAACTACGTAATGATAATAATACTCTCGAGATGCGCTAAAGAAAAAAAGATAGACAAGAAAATCGAAAACATACCAAGACCATACCCAAGTAAAGTAAAGCGTTGCGCATGACAAATTACAGATATAAGTTCAGGTATGTATTGACGGTTAATTGGCTGGCATTAGAAACTAACGAGCGTGATAAAAATCAAATGTTAGCCCACGCTTCATCTGAACGCACCCGATGCTAGTTGCCCATTCACGTGTACTGAGCATGATAATCTGTGTGTGTGTGTGTGTGAGAGAGAGTGTGTGTGTGTATGTGTGTGTGTGTGTGTGTGTGGGTGTGAGTGTGTGTGTGTGAGTGTGTGTGATAGTGTATGTGAGTGTGTGTTGCTCTCTATCTATCTATGACATTTTTATAGCGCCCCTTCAAGATTACTACTCAGAGGTGTGGTGTATGTGTGTGTGTGTGTGTGTGTGCATGTGAGCGTGTGTGCTGCGTGTGTGTGGTGGGAAGGGTAGGGTGTGGGGTTCAATGGTAGGGGATGGAGTGCTTTAAGCGCTTCCTCTGACCGTTTGGCCGCGTAACTTGTCACATCGATCGAACCAACAAAAGGAACTGACTGTTTTCCGCCATCTTGGTCGGTTAATCGCATCGTAGATCAGCCACAAGTAAATACAGCCATCCGTCAGACGATCCACATCCGGCTAATTGCGGAAACGGCCTTGCACCACGTGACTGGCTTAGGACTATCCCTGCCTCTCTCCTCCACTTCGCTCGGTCTCTGTCTCTGTCTCTGACTTTGTCTCTCTCTGTCTCTGTCTCTGTCTCTGTCTCTGTCTCTCTGTCTCTGTCTCTCTCTCTGTCTCTGTCTCTGTCTCTGTCTCTCTCTCTCTCTCTTCCTCTCTCTCTCTCTCTCTCTCTCTCTCTCTCTCTCTATCTGTCTCTGTCTCTATTCTCTGTCATCTCTCTGTGCCTCTCTGTCTCTACTTTGTCTCTGTCTCTCTCTCTCTGTCTCTCTGTCTCTGTCTCTCTTCTCTCCTCTCTCTCTGTCTCTCTCTCACTATCTCTGTCTCTGTCTCTCTGTCTTTGTCTGTCTGTCTGTCTCTCTCTCTCGTTCTGTCTGTCTGGTGTATGTCTCTGGCTGTCTGTCTTTACATCAATATCTCTTATATTCTCTGCATCTCTCTGTCTCTCTCGGTCTCTCTAAATCACTACTTTATCTTTTTCTGCATCTCTCTCTATTCCAACGTTTATCACCTCTACCTCCTCTCACACACTCTCTCTGTTACACCCTCTACCCGCACTCAACTCCGACTCTCTCTTTCTCTGTCTGACGGTCACTGTCTGTCTGTCTGTCTGTCTGTGTATGTCTCTGTATCTGTCTCTCTGTATCTCTTTCTGCGTGACTATTTCCTCCACCCTCTCTTTCTCAATCTCTTGCTCCCACCTCTCTTTGCATCTCTGTCTCTGTTTCTGTCTGTGTCTCTCTGTATCTCTCTGTCTGTTTGTCTGTCTCTGTCTCTCTGTCTCTGTCTGTCTGTCTGTCTCTGTATGTCTCTATCTCTGCCTCTGTCTGTCTCCATCTCTATCTATCTCTGTCTGTCTCTGTCTCTGTCTGTCTGTCTCTCTCCGCACAAAAGTTTGAAGGAGCAAGAGGAAGACGGAACAGAGAAACCTTCAATGTGTAATTTACAATTACGAATGCAAAGTTCAAACTCAAGAATATCAAATTTACTGGCCAAACAATCCGTCCTATCATATTTGAGTAGACACTGCTGGACTCAATCGAGAGGTCAGAGGTTCAAATCCCCAGGGCAGATATTTCGTTCGAGATTTCTGCTCCACCTGCGTCCCCTCCCAGTCAACTCAGCTATGATGAGTAGGCCTACACTGAACATAAACCTTCAGTGGGAAAAGGACCGGCCACCCCTCATGTTCCGAGGGTAAGAAACACTTCATACCATTGGCTGTCTCTGTGGCTAGATTTAGGGACTGTTCTACCTTTTGTCTCTGAAGCTAGCTTAAGGGACTGCTCTACTTTTTGTCACTGAAGCTAGCTTACAGCTCTGCTCTACTTTTTGTCTCTGAAGCTAGCTTTAGGGACTGCTCTACTTTTTGTCTCTGAATCTAGCTTAAGGGACTGCTCTACTTTTTGTCTCTGAAGCTAGCTTAAGGGACTGCTCTACTTTTTGTCTCTCAAGCTAGCTTAAGGGACTGCTCTACTTTTGTCTCTGAAGCTAGCTTAAAGGACTGCTCTACTTTTTGTCTCTGAAGCTAGCTTAAGGGACTGCTCTACTTTTTGTCTCTGAAGCTAGCTTAAGGGACTGCTCTACTTTTTGTCTCTGAAGCTAGCTTAAGGGACTGTTCTACTTTTTGTCTCTGAAGCTAGCTTAAGGGACTGCTCTACTTTTTGTCTCTGAAGCTAGCTTAAGGGACTGCTCTACTTTTTGTCTCTGAAGCTAGCTTAAGGGACTGCTCTACTTTTTGTCTCTGAAGCTAGCTTAAGGGACTGCTCTACTTTTT
This sequence comes from Aporrectodea caliginosa, assembly GCA_020284085.1. Taxonomy (NCBI): domain Eukaryota; kingdom Metazoa; phylum Annelida; class Clitellata; order Crassiclitellata; family Lumbricidae; genus Aporrectodea; species Aporrectodea caliginosa. The sequence continues at coordinate 903,999 of JACEVL010006449.1, forward strand.
GTCTCTGAAGCTAGCTTAAGGGACTGCTCTACTTTTTGTCTCTGAAGCTAGCTTAAGGGACTGCTCTACTTTTTGTCTCTGAAGCTAGCTTAAGGGACTGCTCTACTTTTGTCTCTGAAGTCTCTCTGAAGCTAGCTTAAGGGACTGCTCTACTTTTTGTCTCTGAAGCTAGCTTAAGGGACTGCTCTACGTTTTGTCTCTGAAGCTAGCTTAAGGGACTGCTCTACTTTTTGTCTCTGAAGCTCTGAAGCTTAAGGGACTGCTCAACTTTTGTCTCTGAAGCTAGCTTAAGGGACTGCTCTACTTTTTGTCTCTGAAGCTAGCTTAAGGGACTGCTCTACTTTTTGTCTCTGAAGCTAGCTTAAGGGACTGCTCAACTTTTTGTCTCTGAAGCTAGCTTAAGGGACTGCTCTACTTTTGTCTCTGAAGCTAGCTTAAGGGACTGTTCTACTTTTGTCTCTGAAGCTAGCTTAAGGGACTGCTCTACTTTTGTCTCTGAAGCTAGCTTAAGGGACTGCTCTACTTTTGTCTCTGAAGCTAGCTTAAGGGACTGCTCTATTTTTGTCTCTGAAGCTAGCTTAAGGGACTGCTCTACTTTTTGTCTCTGAAGCTAGCTTAAGGGACTGCTCTACTTTTTGTCTCTGAAGCTAGCTTAAGGGAACTGCTCAACTTTTGTCTCTGAAGCTAGCTTAAGGGACTGCTCAACTGTTGTTTCTGAAGCTAGCTTAAGGGACTGCTCAACTTTTGTCTCTGAAGCTAGCTTAAGGGAGTGCTCAACTTTTTGTCTCTGAAGCTAGCTTAAGGGACTGCTCTACTTTTGTCTCTGAAGCTAGCTTAAGGGACTGCTCAACTTTTGTCTCTGAAGCTAGCTTAAGGGACTGCTCAACTGTTGTCTCTGAAGCTAGCTTAAGGGACTGCTCTACTTTTTGTCTCTGAAGCTAGTTTAAGGGACTGCTCAACTTTTGTCTCTGAAGCTAGCTTAAGGGGCTGCTCTACTTTTTGTCTCTCAAGCTAGCTTAAAGGACTGTTCTACTTTTTGTCTCTGAAGCTAGCTTAAGGGACTGCTCAACTTTTTGTCTCTGAAGCTAGTTGAAGAGACTGTTCTACTTTTTGTCTCTGAAGCTAGCCTAAGGGACTGCTCAACTTTTTGTCTCTGAAGCTAGCTTAAGGGACTGCACTATTTTTTTTGTCTCTGAAGCTAGCTTAAGGGACTGCTCTACTTTTTTGCTGTTGTTAAGTCAAACAGTCTACGTTCATCTTATGACCGTTCGTCCAGCTGCATGAAAGGCAAGAAACACTGCAACTGAAGTGTTGATAGCTTTTTCTTGCAGACCAAACATGATCCATCTTCAGTCTTATCGTTGCCTGATGCAAGGTCGACCTTTAACAACCCTTCAATGTCCCGTACCATCGCCGAGCTGCATCTCGGTCTTTCATAAAAGGCAATCGAAGATGAAACGATCCTTTTCGGTCGTATTCCTTTGTTTACTGCCTATACTTATGGCACATGATACTCAATATCTCTCTCTCTACCTCTTCCTTCTCTCTCCCCAACTCTCTCCTCTCTTTGTATTTCTTTTCATATCCTCTCCCCCAGTATGAGAATTGTAGAAAAATAACTGCAGGGTGGTCAGAATTTGATCCATGTGGAGTTTGAGTGAGCAATAAAGAATTTACTGTGTGGTCCCAAGAAAGACTGGGGTTGAACCTCCCAACGCCCTCTTCGTTGTGTTTCTAACCTCCTGTCCACAAACTAAGCCCTAAAGGGTAACAAGCCTACCTTAAACGTAACTGTAAAATTTTTATACACGTTTTTATATGGCGACCGTTTGGGGCTTGACCCAACTTATTTTTCAATGAATTTTGATGAGGCGAGATCCTTCACCACCGCTGCCACTGTTGATAGGCACCAGATCTTCCTCCTTCTCTACGCTCTACAATCCTCTCTGGCAGGATCTCTACCTCTTTCTCTCACCTTAAAACCTTCCTTTTCTCTCGGAGTACCTCGCACTGGGAGCGCTTCCTGAAAGGCTTATGCTATGAAAAGCGCTTTATAAATGATAAAATACAATACATCATTTAAGATACTCCGTGTACAGACCGTGCTTGCCCTAGGTTCAAACCTCTTAAATAAGCCACCATACTAAATTGCCCAACCCGTTAATCTTCCATCCTTAAGATTCGGAGAAAGCAACAATGACCCCACAACGTATAAGACCCTTAAAAGCTTCGAACACGACCATAAAACTAAGACAGCTTCATAAAGCAGCGACCCGATCGCTTTATTTTCTCCAATAACATGCTCAACAACCAATCAGAGTCCAGCAGGTCAAAGTTCATCATACATCATTCGCAGCCATCTTGAAATGTGTGTTTATGTAGAGACGTGGCGGTTTCATCACAAGGGCCACCGACAAGGCTTTCACTCTCTCGGTCTGTCTCTGTCTGTCTCTGTCTGTCTCTCGTTCTTGTTCTCTCTCTCTCGTTTTTGTTCTCTCATTCTCGTTCTCGGCACTCTGTCTTTGTCTCTCTGTCTCTGTGACTGTCTCGTTCTCGTCCTCGGTCTTGTTCTGTCTCTGTCTTTCTGTATTTCTGTCTCTCTCTCTCCCTCAACCTACCTATACCTCTCTCTCTCTGTCTCGCTCTTTTTCTCTGCCTCGTTCTCGGCACTCTCTGTCTGTCTCTGTTTGTCTGCATGTCTGTCCGTCCGTCTCTCTCTCTCTCTCTCTCCGCCGTGGCCACAGTCTTTACAGTTGCCTTGCTGGCGATCGATACGAGCCTCGATCCCGCCGATGGCCTGGCAGGCGGCAGACCCATACCTCAGTCGCCAATTCGGCATGTACACGCAACGCCGTGTACTATATGCTTTCACGTTTCGACTGGTAGACAAGAAGATGACAATCGCATCGGGTCCGATCCTATGTAGGTTTCGGGCTTATTTGGACACAGTGGCGGAATTTCTCCGATGGTCGCATAGGATCTGGTTCGCAAAAACCAAAAGAAACAAATCGTTTTCCTCAAGGGTAGGATCTGTCTCTCTAAATATATCGGGAAAGTGACCCCAATTTGGTTGGGATTCCCGTTCTCATGATCCAGCCACGTGCGGTTGAGACTTGTAGGAAAGTCGTATAACGTCCTCTTCTCGACAATAAATCTTCCCCTATTAGTTCGGCGCCGCTCAAGGCAAATCATTTCAACTGATAACTACCCCTAATTCGCCCCATCGTACGCTCCCAACGTCTGCGCAACAGTTTGCATTCACACTGCTTGCACCGTAAACTATCCCCCTACCCTGGTGTGAAGACAAATTACCATCTGGCGAAAACAGTTCCTAATTATATTGTGATTGGTCCACGTGATCGGGCGCGAAAATGTGCAGCTAAAAATAGAACCATTACCTCAACATCGTTATGCTGCCATTTCGTTCGTTTAAATCTTTTGTTTTGCCTAATAATTACGACTCGGGTTTGTACAGACTCGTTGGACCTACATGTATATTTTCCATTAACTAAAACAGTGATTTATATCGAATTCTGCCAACAAGCCAAGGCCCAAAGGGATGGCCTACTTTAAACTTCGGCACACCGTTTTGTGGACGTAACAGTGGGCGTATAGTACAAACGTCGGTACCGTTTTCTCCTCGGTTCAGATTTTCCACCACGCCGGCCAGTATATCTTACCCCCACCGCAGTTCGACGGCCGACGTTGCTTACATGCTGACGTTGCGAAGCTGTTCCGTCAGATTTACGGGACACGCAGAAGGTGTTATTTATGCAGAGCTATCAGCCACTTGTCGCTTCTCGGCGCGAGCCGCGGAGAGCGTTTCTTTCGGGGATTCTGTTTATCGCCAAAAACCAATTGGGGGCTCGCTCATTGCAGAAGCTGATTAGTGGTTATCAGAAAGACTTAGCCTTGCGAAATGTCCGGTTTAGTCCTAAGCCAGACTTTCCGGTTGATCTGCGTGATTGTATACTGGGCGTGCAGTCGCTCACTTCGATCGGGTAAAAAGAGGCAGAACGAGGAAAGGGAAGGCTGTTTGCTTTACTTTCATAAGCCGTGTTCCGCATGCAACACTGCTTTCCGTCTCTGGAACGATCTGCTTTCTGAATTATGGAAATTCTCCGTTCCTCTGTCTATCTTTAACGTTCGTCCAGCGCCATCTGTCCCAAGTCCCGATATCTATCACTCCTCAGGCTTCGTTATTTATCACTCTTCATGTTTTTCTATCTATCACTTCTGAGGTTTCGTTATTTTATCACTACTCAGGCTTCGCGGTTTATCACTTCTGATGCTTCGTTATTTATCACTCCTCTGATTTATTTATTTATCACTCCTCTGATTTATTTATTTATTTATCACTCCTGTGACTTCGTTATTTATCACTCCTCTGATTTATTTATTTATCACTCCTCTGGCTTCGCTATTTATCACGCCTCCTCAGGCTTTGCTATTTATCACTCCTAAAGCTTTGTTATTTATCACTCCTAAGGCTTCGTTAGCTATCACTTCTCAGGCTTCGTTATTTATCACTCCTCAGGCTTTTTTAATTATCAGTCAGGTTTTTTCTTTTTATATCAATCACTCCTCAGGTTTTGCTATCTCTCACTCCTCTGGTTCACCGTTCGAGGCCAGAGTCCATCATTCAAAGAAATCTGACTCTGGTCCATCCAGCGTCCTTCCCAATTCTCTAATCTGAAACAAAATCCACCATAGCAGCTTCTCTGTCTGTCTGTCTGTCTCTGTCTCTCTGTCTCTCTGTCCAACCGTCAGTGGCGCTATGTGAGAGAGTTAGAGGGGCAAAGTAAATGATGAAGAGCTGTGATTTCTTATTTTGTTACCGCGTAGCAAAGCGCCATTTTATTCAGCATTCAGTGCATAACACTGCATGTGCGATTTTATAATGTGTCAATAATTAATAGCAATATCAATGTAGTGTAACCGTTCGTAATAAGCGCAATTCATTCATTCATTCATTCATTCCGAGAATTTATATAGCGCCTCTTCAGGAGACCTACTCAAAGGCGCTCCCAGCCCAGCCACGGCAATGTGCTTCAGCGTACTGCAATGTAGTTGTAGCGACTTGATAGATTCCAAAGATACATTGCGTAGAGTGGATACAGGTGCAAATATTCAATTTGCTGAGACATTATAAGGCGATCGATGTATTGAGTGCAATAAGAAATGAGTCTCGGCGTCTTGGAAGCGATTGGCGATCCATTAGAATGTTTTGGCGGCGTCTTGTGATGTCATTTTATGATGGTTAGACCTACTACAATTGCGGCTTGCTTTGAAAAGCTTTAAAAGGACTACGTCTCTGTATCTCTGTATCTCTGTCTCTGTCTCTGTCTCCTTCTCTGTCTCCTTCTCTGTCTCTCTCTGTCTCCTTCTCTGTCTCCTTCTCTGTCTCTCTCTGTCTCCTTCTCTGTCTCCTTCTCTGTCTGTCTGTCTGTCTGTCTGTCTGTCTGTCTGTCTCTCCTTCTCTGCCTATTCTTCCTTGTATGACGCTGTCGATCTATATCTTTGCTGTCTCTGACACTGTGTTGTTCACTGCCTCTGTCCTTGTGTGTATGTCTGTCTGTTTGATTCCGTATGGGCAACTCGCTGTTGTCGATCTGTGTCTGTATCATTGTCCCTTTCTCTCTGTCTCGTCTCTGTTTTCTGTCTCAGCTGTGTCTCTATCTCTCTCTGTCTCTGCCTCTGTCTCTCTGTCGTTATCTCTCTGTCTCTGTCTTTCTGTCTCTTTGTCTCTGTCTGCCTCTGTATCTCTCTGTCTGTCTGTCTCTGTCTCTGGCTGTCTCTATCTGTCTGTCTCTGTCTCTGTCTGACTGTCTCTGTCTGTCTCTGTTTGTTTCTGTCTGTCTCTGCTTCTCTGTCTCTGACTCTGACTCTGTCTCTGTATATATATATATATATATATATATATATATATATTAGGGTGTTCAGAAAAAAATTATTTCTTCAGAATCACACGCATAGGGGCTTAAAATGTGACATTTATATACACAACATACCTAGAGAAATCTTACATCAATATCTCAATGGCAAGTGACCTCTCAAGGAGATGTAAATTCTTGATATATAGTGAACAATAGTGATATTCGTGACGAATGTAGTTATTTATTTAAAAATAGTTATTTGCAATTTTTCAGTGTTTCCTACCCTGTTAATACTCTTCCGTTTAATAATATAGCAAAGATTAACAGACTGTGTGTGATTGATGACCTACTATTTGTGGCTAGCACGCCACGTCAGGCAATGCACATAGTTGCCCCGGCATTAAAGGCAGTGGGTATCAATTTTAATGATCTGACTCTGTGCACAACTTCAGTGTATATGAGGCTCGTAAGAAGACCTGGTCCTCTGTTGAACAAGGCGTTAGATATGAATTCTGCCCTAAGCCACCCCTTGTTGTTCGTTTCGATGGTAAGTTGCTGCCAGATGTCAGATGATGAGGGTGTGAGTGCCCGATCGCATGGCAGTTGTTGTGTCTGGCATAGGAATTGAAAAGCTTCTAGCCATTCCAAAACTGCCAGCATGGCTCTGGGACTGGTGGCCTGATGGGGAATAAGGTTGTTGAAATCCTCGAAGAGTGAGAAGGGGTGTCAGAATGGCTGGCTGGGTTGTGCTTTGACACAACAGTACTAACACAGGAGTCCACAGTGGTGCAATAACCGTTATTCAAGAGGCCTTTGACAAACGCCTAGTATATTCTTGACTTGTAGACACCGTTAGTTTGAAATAATTGCAGCAGCAGTTTTTGGTTTATACTTTGTCTCATTTGGGCCATAAAATGCAATTTTTGCCAGGTTAAAAAATCAGTGACCTCTCATAGGCCAAAGCAACTTGTTCCACGTAGTAAGTATACAAAAGGATGTTCCTTGACTGACAGTGAGAAAATGTGGCTAGAGCAGAACCACCAAGTTGTAGTTCAGTTTCTTTGGGCGCAGCTGAGTAGAGACAACCTGCCACGACAAGACTACTTAGAGTTTATAAGCTGTCTTGTTGCGTTTGATGAGGCCAATCATATTGGTGATGGTGACAGTATCCACTTCAGTCCACTCGGTGCATATCACCATGTCAGGTGGATGGCGAAGGGCATATAATTTTATTGCTTGAAGAAACTCGTTTCCAGAGAGCAGTCCAAGATGAATGCCAAAGAACTGCATGCTATGAGAAGGACCTGCCTGTTTACCATCACCATGTATGTTAAGGCATGGTTCATTGTACCCATCACCTGTTGTGGTGCTCCTTACAATGACCTGTGCATGCTACAGAGCATGGAAGAATTTCACAGCATTGATAGCCAAGTCGCAGGAATAGCCCTTCATAAAATGAAAGGGCATATCTGGTATATCAGTGAAGATTTGGCAGGATTGTCACTTTTTCTGACAAGGTCTTTGCCCACAATAAGGAACGAATGGTTTCTGCATTACGCATGCCACAGAACAAAATAGAGTAAAGGAGAGTTGATCCAAAAACCATCAAGACATTGAGGGAGAAACCTTTATCTGAGTTCGTGACACAGCGATCCTCAAACTACGTTGAAACTCGGTCAAGATTTTCTCTCTTCTTATCCCGAAACGTGGAATAGTCGAGAAGATTGTCGAGATGCCAAAGACACTGTTGTTGCACTTTCTGCTATTAATGACTGAGCTAAGCGTGCGGTAAAGTTGGCAACTGATTTTAACTTGGCACTCACACACGATGATCAGCAGCATCAACTCATCTTCCAAGTAGTCGAACACCACCGAAAGCAGATGCCTACTGCTCCACCCAAGAAGATCTTCACTCTTCAGTGACAGTTAGACAATAGGCATTATTTTAATATCAGAAACACACCCACTACAGTAGTATTGTTGTATAGTAACAGTCTTAACAGATTGCTCTTTTAACAGTACTGTAACACGTGTAGTTTGTAATACTGTAGTCTGTATTTTATAACAGTAACTGATACAATACATTAATTCACTGATTTTTGTTAATTTGTAAGAAAAATTCCACTTTTTGAAAACTTTATCAGCTTTGAGCTGTCACTTAACATGATCCCAGAGCCAAAAGATTTCACTGAGTTGTTTATAACACCAAATGTCACAAATCCGGAGGGTATGCAAGGTGATAATGCAAAATTATTTTTTCCCCATGTGCAAGTTGAACACACTAATATATATATATATATATATGTATATATATATATATATATATATATCTGTATCGCTCTCTTCTATGTGTCGAATTTTCTTTCCGAACTCATTCACTCCCACTGTCGCTTCCACTCTTACGCACACTTAGTGTCACATCTCCTTTTCGCTCTCACTAGATAACTCAAACCCACTTTCCCTCTTCTCGTGCAGTTTTTGCTCGAATACTCGCCAAGGAAGTATTACTCTGTACTTGCACTTTGAATACTTGAAACAAACCGGCAACTCCTTTAGTCCATAAAACCTCTAGTTCATTCAGTCAATCACTCCCTACTCTGTCCCTTCCTCAGCACTCTCTTTTCTCCGTCTATACTTCTGAATAAATGTCAAGGTACTTGCTACTCAGAGTATTTGAAACAAGCCTGTTTGGTACATGGTACTTAGATTCCTTGAAACAACATCTTACTCATTCAGTCAATACACATTATTTCGCAGACATTTGTAGATCTTGCCATTACAACGACCGACCGACCAGACTGGCGCACAAATAATTGCCAGCGTTTATTGTCTTCTAATCGATTGCAATAATGACGACCTATCGATTGATTGCTTGGGATGTCAGCAGTCTACAGCTGCGCTCTACACTGTTGTCACGCTTTAGCGATTCCAAACAACGAGAATCAAATGCTTCAAGACACATATAAAATGAGGTTGGACAACTATATTGTAATGTAATGTTATTGAACATTTACATAACGCCCATTCTAGATAGCTACTCAGAGACGCTCTCAAAGCTAGCCTATATAATTTTAAATGTCATTACGAAGGGATACATGTGTATTACATCAGTTAGCAAAACAATGCACAGTAAACTGAAGAAGTCACAAGAGACGGGCCCACACACACGAGGAACCAACAAACGGATTCCCGTGGACAGTAGATGATGGCATGGATGTTCAGAGTCTCTGGACCAAGTTGTGTATAAACTATAAAGCAATGCACAGTAAACTGAAAGAGTCAATAGTGGTGGGCCCACGCACACACGAGGAACCAACCAACGGATTTCCGTCGACAGCTGAAGAAGGAATGGATGTTCAGAGTCTCTGGACCAAGTTGTGTATATACACGGTGAACGGAAAAAAACCGAACCTCTACAAAAAAGAGAAATTAACACCAAAAATGTAAACTATTTTATTCCCCACAATAGACTTAACTATATTTTATAATTATGCGCTATACCAGTTAAAAACTGACGTCACCGTGACGTCATTTGTAATAAGAATCCGTCACAAAATGGCGTTCAGGGAAGAGGACAGAATAGTAATACAATATTTACGTCAGAATCAGAATTACAGTGCAAAACGTTTCTTAGGGAATTTCCTGATAAAACATGGACACTTGGTGGACTGAACGAACTTCTGCGTAAGATTGATAGAACTGGTCCGTGCAAGCGTCAAGCGGGCAGCGGTAGACCTCGTACTGCGAGAAGTAACGAAAATATCCAACAGGTGCAAGATCTTGCGTTGAGTCAAGAAGACAGGCCACAAACTCATCTTTTGAACACACATTATAACTAACAAATGATAGTTATCTGATTCATGTCCTATAAACTGAAGTTTCTCCATGTTTCATTAAAATGTACAAATTATTACATAAATTATTGCAGCAATAGGAGAGGTTCGGTTTTTTTCCGTTCACCGTGTATATATATATATTTATAACTGTTTTTTGTCACCGCTCTACTCTATCGACGCAATTTCAAGTCTGAGCATTCAGCTGTCGACGGGAATCCTTCTGGTATGTTGAGATGGTCTGAAGAACAAGCAGAGGATTATGGCAGCAATAAAAACAATTCTGGAAAAGTCGTTAAGTCTTGGAGAGTGGCAAGGTCAACATAAGATCGCAGAAGATCGTTCGTAAATATCGACGATTGATACAGAAATTCTGACGACACTGTTGTAAAAGTCTTGAGTTCGGCATGGTGTTCTATTTGTAAGATATTGATCATCCGCTATTACCCTTCCTTATTTTGGATCATCCTCTGTTACCATTTCTTACTTTGGTTTATCCACTTTTATCGTTCCCTACTTTGGATCGTCCACTGTTAACTTTCCTTACTTTGGATCATCCACTGTTACCTTTCTTTACTTTGGATCATCAACTGTTACCATTCCTTAATTTGGATCATTCACTGTTACCCTTCCTTTGGATCATTCACTGGTATACCCTTCCTTACTTTGTATCATCCACTGTAACCATTCCTTACTTTCGATCAGCAATGTTACCATTCCTTACTTAGAATCATTCACTTTACCCTTCCTTACTACAATTTGCACAGTTTCGATCATCAGTATTATTTCACACGTAGAGCTAGATGAATCATACCATCCCTCCATTTACTACAATCCATTTATACTTCACATATAGTTTGCAATGCAGGCACATATCACCGAAGTCAAACTAAATTGTGCACGCATCGAAATCGATCATTTAAAAAACCAAAAAAGTTTGACAGAAAAGACCTTGAGGCCCTTTTCATAGTTCGTTTTGTCCCTATCGATTTGTGCGAAATGCCCACCGGAAGTAAGAGATCTTTAGTTTCCGGTCTAAAAACAGGAAGTGACAGACGCACGGTCAAACAGGAAGTGACAGACGGACGAACGGAAGTGGAAGAAAGAACAGGAAAGGAGAACGAATGGAGTCACGTAGTGCTAGAGTTAAAGTCTGTCGCTGTACCAAAGAAGTCTTCGACGTCGTGGAAGCCAGCGCATTCGTTCCAGATGTGGTTTCCCTCCAGGGACAGCATCCTTCTCTGTCTCTCTCTGTCTCCTTCTCTGTCTCCTTCTCTGTCTCTCTCTGTCTCCTTCTCTGTCTCCTTCTCTGTCTGTCTGTCTGTCTGTCTGTCTGTCTGTCTGTCTGTCTGTCTGTCTCTCCTTCTCTGCCTATTCTTCCTTGTATGACGCTGTCGATCTATATCTTTGCTGTCTCTGACACTGTGTTGTTCACTGCCTCTGTCCTTGTGTGTATGTCTGTCTGTTTGATTCCGTATGGGCAACTCGCTGTTGTCGATCTGTGTCTGTATCATTGTCCCTTTCTCTCTGTCTCGTCTCTGTTTTCTGTCTCAGCTGTGTCTCTATCTCTCTCTGTCTCTGCCTCTGTCTCTCTGTCGTTATCTCTCTGTCTCTGTCTTTCTGTCTCTTTGTCTCTGTCTGCCTCTGTATCTCTCTGTCTGTCTGTCTCTGTCTCTGGCTGTCTCTATCTGTCTGTCTCTGTCTCTGTCTGACTGTCTCTGTCTGTCTCTGTTTGTTTCTGTCTGTCTCTGCTTCTCTGTCTCTGACTCTGACTCTGTCTCTGTATATATATATATATATATATATATATATATATATATATATATATATATATATATATATCTGTATCGCTCTCTTCTATGTGTCGAATTTTCTTTCCGAACTCATTCACTCCCACTGTCGCTTCCACTCTTACGCACACTTAGTGTCACATCTCCTTTTCGCTCTCACTAGATAACTCAAACCCACTTTCCTTCTTCTCGTGCAGTTTTTGCTCGAATACTCGCCAAGGAAGTATTACTCTGTACTTGCACTTTGAATACTTGAAACAAACCGGCAACTCCTTTAGTCCATAAAACCTCTAGTTCATTCAGTCAATCACTCCCTACTCTGTCCCTTCCTCAGCACTCTCTTTTCTCCGTCTATACTTCTGAATAAATGTCAAGGTACTTGCTACTCAGAGTATTTGAAACAAGCCTGTTTGGTACTTGGTACTCAGGTTTCTTGAAACAACATCTCACTCATTCAGTCAATAGAAATTATTTCGCAGACATTTGTAGATCTTGCCATTACATCGACCGACCGACCAGACTGGCACACAAATAATTGCCAGCGTTTATTGTCTTCTAATCGATTGCAATAATGACCACCTATCGATTGATTGCTTGGGATATCAGAAGTCTAGCTGCGCTCTACACAGCTGTCACGCTTTAGCGATTCCAAACAACGACAATCAAGTTAGTGCTTCAAGACACATATAAGATGAGGTTGGACAAGCATATTGTAATGTAATGGATATTGAACATTTACATAGCGCCCCTTCTAGATAGCTACTCAGAGGCGCTCTCGGCGCTATAACCTATGTGATGTTAAATGTCATTAAGAACGAATGCATTGTATCAGTACTGTTAGCAAAACGATGCACAGTAAGATGAAAGAGTCACCGGTGGCGGGCCCACGCACACACGAAGAACCAACAAACGGATTCCCGTCAACAGCAGAAGATGGTATGGATGTTCAGAGTCTCTGGACCAAGTTGTGTATATATATATTTATAACTGTTTTTTGTCACCGCTCTACTCTATCGACGCAATTTCAAGTCTGAGCATTCAGCTGTCGACGGGAATCCTTCTGGTATGTTGAGATGGTCTGAAGAACAAGCAGAGGATTATGGCAGCAATAAAAACAATTCTGGAAAAGTCGTTAAGTCTTGGAGAGCGGCAAGGTCAACAAAAGATCGCACAGGATCGTTCGTAAATATCGACGATTGATACAGAAATTCTGACGACACTGTTGTAAAAGTCTTGAGTTCGGCATGGTGTTCCATTTGTAAGATATTGATCATCCGCTGCTAACCTTCCTTACTTTGGATCATCCTCTGTTGCCATTTCTTACTTTGGTTCATCCACTGTTACCCTTCCTTATTTTGGATCATCCACTGTTACCATTCCTTACTTTGGATCATCCAATGTTACCCTTCTTTACTTGAATCGTCCACTGTTAACCTTTCTTACTTTGGATCATACACTGTTACCCTTGCTTGATTTGGATCATTCACTGACACCCTTCCTTACTTTGGATCATTCACTATTACCATTCCGTACTTTGGATCATGCACTTTTACTGTTCCCTACTTTGGATAATCCAATATTACCCTTCCTTACTTTGAATCATCCAATGTTACCCTTCCTTATTTGGGATCATCCAATGTTTCCCTTCTTTACTTGAATCGTCCACTGTTAAACTTCCTTACTTTGGATCATCCACTGTTAACCTTCCTTACTTTGGATCATTCACTGTTACCCTTCCTTACTTTGGATCATTCACTATTACCATTCCGTACTTTGGATCATGCACTTTTACTGTTCCCTACTTTGGATAATCCAATATTACCCTTCCTTACTTTGAATCATCCAATGTTACCCTTCCTTATTTGGGATCATCCAATGTTTCCCTTCTTTACTTGAATCGTCCACTGTTAAACTTCCTTACTTTGGATCATCCACTGTTAACCTTCCTTACTTTGGATCATTCACTGTTACCCTTCCTTACTTTGGATCATTCACTATTACCATTCCGTACTTTGGATCATGCACTTTTACTGTTCCCTACTTTGGATAATCCAATATTACCCTTCCTTACTTTGAATCATCCAATGTTACCCTTCCTTATTTGGGATCATCCAATGTTTCCCTTCTTTACTTGAATCGTCCACTGTTACCCTTCCTTACTTTGGATCATCCACTGTTAACCTTCCTTACTTTGGATCATTCACTGTTATCCTTTCTTACTTTGGATCATCTACTGCTACCCTTCCTTACTTTAGATCATCCACTGTTACGCTTCCTTACTTTGGATCATTCACTTAGCCCTATACCTTACTACAATTTGCACACAGTTTTGACCATCAGTATAATTTAACTTGTAGAGCTAGGTGAATCAAACCATCCATCCATAATGCTCCATTTACTACAATCCATTTATGTTTCATATAGTTTGCAATGCAGGCACATATCACCGAAGTCAAACTAAATTGTGCACGCATCGAAATCGATCATTTAAAAAACCAAAAAAGTTTGACAGAAAAGACTATGCGGCCTCCTTCTTATAGTTCGTTTTGTCCCTATTGATTTGTGCGAAATAGCCGCCGGAAGTAAGAGATCTTTAGTTTCCGGTCTAAAAACAGGAAGTGACAGACGCACGGTCAAACAGGAAGTGACAGACGGACTAACGGAAGTGGAAGAAAGAACAGGAAAGGAGAACGAATGGAGTCACGTAGTGCTAGAGTTAAAGTCTGCCGCTGTACCAAAGCAGTCTTCGACGTCGTGGAAGCCAGAGCATTCGTTTCAGATGTGGTTTCCCTCCAGGGACTGCCAAGCAGATTGTTATCTGTCGTCAGTATCGTGACATCATTGCAACTACAGTCATCATCGAAAATCGTCGTTGTCATAGTCGTCTTCATCATCAGCTTTCAATTGTTTTCATGTAATCTTCATCACTGCCATCCACTACCTTTTTCTTAGTCGTCAATACAAATAAATAAATATTTGTTTAGGAAAATCTCGATAGCCTAACTGTTCAGCGACGATATACCATCGTGAATGTGGTATAAGACTTATCGCTTAGCGCTCGTGAATAAGCTGATGCCCTGCGCTTGGCTTTCGAGTGGCGTTTTAGAAGTTTGAAGCTTACGATTACATTTACGAACTACTTTTCTAGTATGCTCTACTTTACTTTCATGCTTGAAACAGATTGACCTTTAGGCATATGCGGGCTCGAAATGCCTGTAAATTCATCACACTATTTTAAGTAGTACGATAAGCAACATGCACTGGAAAAAAACAAGTTTATAACAAAACATGAATATATACATAACAAATAGTAGTACATATATTTATATAATGTTCACCAATACATAGAAATGTGCGCCAAAGTATCAGAAATTCCGGAAACACCTAAATTACTATATGCACGTAATGAGAGACAGACAGAGAGACACAGACAGACAGAGAGAGAGAGACAGATAGAGAGACAGCTGCATATATTGGCACGGGCATTCATTCTACACTGCTGTCAAAATCTCTTTAGCCGCAAAATCCGAGCTGTCGCAAATCCGGGAACAACAATTACAGAACCGCGGACAAATTGCGTCAAATAGCAGCTGTCATTTGCCCAGAAATAATGCTCACCAATATCCATATAATCATATATATATGCTGCAGATATATATATATATAGGCTATATAGTGTATGCTATGTTATATATATAGTATATATATATATATACAGACATGCTATGCGATATCGCAAAATACGGTCCTTATATATTTGGTTATTGAAAGCCTCTGTTATGCCGATCGCAGCAGATACCAGAATTTTGTATGTGCTCTGTAAGCACATGGCCAGCAAAGACCAGATGGAGCTTCACGTTAAATTATTAAGGAGATTTTCTATATAGGTCTTCTTCAGTACATACAGCTATATAAATACACACACACACATACAGTTAGACATATATACATATATATATATATATGCATATATATATATATATATTTACCTGTTCGAGTATATAACGAGCATAGATCTGGCATTATACATCATTATGTATCTCTAAACGAAAAAATTCCTGATATACTATGAACACTTGCATAAATGCTTATATAAATATATATATATATTATATGTATATATATGTGTGTGTGTATATATATGACTGTGCATACATATATACTCTTAATGCTTATATGTGTATGCATGTATATATGTATATATGATTATATATATATGTACATGTATAAATATGCCTATGTGCATCGGAAATCTTCTCGTTATGGGACTCGCCCGATTGCTGGATTAGGCTTCGGTGGACTCTGTGGACTATAACGCCTGATTTATGCTGCGCTATTGCACGCTATGCTGCGGTCTGGGCAGCCAACCACGGGCAGCTGGCATGGGCATTTGAGACGGGCAGACACAATGAGGAAAAAGGAAGACCATCTTTTGGTCGGGAAAGAGTGGGCCCGTGCTGTGACGTGAAACGTTTAAAGGAAGAGAGATTGTGGTTACGGTACGATGTGTTTTTAACAGATACATGTTGACATTTAATCTTGATGTAAGAGGCAGACAGAAAGGCAGGCAGGAAGGCAGGCAGACAGACAAACAGGCAGACAGGCAGGTAGGCAGACAAGTAGGCAGACAGACAGACAGACAGAGAGGGAGACAGGTAGCCATACAGACAAGCAGGCAGGCAGGCAGGCAGGCAGGCAGGCAGGCAGACAGACAGACAGACAGAGAGGCAGACAGGCAGACAAGCAGACAAGCAGGTAGGCAGGCAGGCAGGCATGTAGGCGGGCAGGAGGCGGGCAGACAGGCAGGCATAGGGATTAGGGACAGACAGGGCAGGCTGGCAGGCAGTCAGGCAGGCAGACGGACAGACATACAGACATGCAGACAGGCAGACAGACACACACAAAGTCAGGTAGGCTATGTGTTTGGCTGCGTGTATACAGACATACACACACACAGACACCGAAATACACACACACACATGTATGTGTTACACACACACACACACACACACACACACACGCACGCACACACAGACGTTCAGAGTCAGCTACATAAAAAACACATGCAAACACAGATATACAGACACAGACACAGACACATTAATCCATAAAACAGTCGCACAAAGCAAAAGACATTTAGATGCAATCAACCAAAAACGTGTGTGGTACGTACAACGGACATAATTATAGCAAAAGAAACCGAATCGAAAGACAAACGACAAAGAAAATGGATCATTACGGTCATCCAAGCACACACATACACACCCACATACACGCCATACACACACATATACACACATACACACACATACACACACGTACACACACATCCACACACACATACACACACATACACATCCACACACCCATCCACACACACATACACACATACACACACACACACACACATACCACACACACATGCACACATGCACACACGTACACACACGCACATACGCACACATGTGCACGTACGCATGTATACAAACACAAACACACACACACACACACACACAGGCACACACACACATTTTGACATGTAAGTAGTAAGTAAGTAAGAATATTCTTTATTGAGAAGAACTAGCATATTACGCACAGCACTGTACATGGCAAGATTAATACATTCAAACAAAACAAACAAATTTATATATGTATACAGGCAAAGAATTGAATGGGAGAAGTTATTGTATATCAGAGGAACCTATAGGGGAGGAAGAGTTAGGGCTAGTCATAGAGGGAAAATGAAGAGCTTAAATAGACTGATCTAGGGAAAACATTGTTTATTTGTATGGCATCCGGGCAAGGATGTGTATACAATGTGTATATTTCTCTGTTCGAATATATATGGATCTGTATATAATATATATATATATATATTTATATATCGCTGCCATATGATTTCATGTATAGCTTACAGGCTATATGCAAAGATATAAAATATATAAAATATATAAAATATATATGCATATATATAATGTATATGTGTATATATACAATTATACATATATATATATATACATATATGTACGGTCATCCAAGCACATACATCCATTTATATATATATATATAAATATATACGCATCCATTTTATATATATATATATGCGCATATATATATATATATATACACATAATACACATACACATCCATCAATTCAGTCGTATACAAAGACATATTACGGCTCAGTTGCAAACATCTCGTGAGACCTCTTTCTCAGCGTTTCCCTCCTTTCGTCGGTCGGTGCCCGGCATTTGACGCATGCATGCAATCGACCTTTTCTCGACCGCAGCCTCACTTAGCCGCACGTCGTTTAAGCTGGCGTCGCATAAATATTCAATGACGTCACATTACGTCCGTTTAATTCCTCGTTCGTTTCTCGCCCTAAAATCCGAACCAGCTGCGGCGGAAATCCGGCGTATTGTCCGCTCGTTTTACGTTTGATGGTCTCGCAGGGCCTGCTCCTCCGCGAAACACCGCTGGAAAGGGGCGCTTGAGGGAAGGGGCGAGGTAAGTAAGTCCGTATCCGTGGTCGCCGAGGCTGATTAATATGCGCGGGCAGTGTTGGAGAAGCGTCGGTTTTTTTAAATGATTCAGAGCCCCGCGGGAACCCGACGGGAGTTGGTGCCACGGGGAATTGTGTGTGCGTATGTGCGTGTGTTGGCGCTTCGTTCAAAGCCCAATCAGCGGCATTGTCTGCGCTGATGAGGAGCTATTGTTGTGCAGGGTCTAGCGCGTGCACAAAGGCCGCGCTGGGCGACTGTAAGGGATGATAAGTCGAGGAAATAATCGTTGAGTCTTCGTGTGAAAAGATTCTGCGATTTGTCTAAGTCTCTAAGACAATGCAAGAGACTGAGATTATATAGAAGACAAATGAGTTGAAGAAGAGGATAACTAGACCCCCGCGGAGAAGGCCACATTATTTCCGTGGTCCAGTATCTGGATGAAATTTGAGGGTCTGGGAGTGCGTATTTAGAAGGTGCGAAGCCCAAACACTATAGGGTTT
>JACEVL010006449.1:925000-927500 GCA_020284085.1 Aporrectodea caliginosa
CCTCTCTCTGTCTTTTTCTCTGTTTTTGTCTCTGTCTGTCTGGTCTGTTTGTCTATCTTTCCCTCTCTTCATCCCTTTAATCTGTTTTCTGCATCTTCTTCTTCGCCTCTTAGCTACAACCTTTAATGCCGTCTCTCCTACAGGATCGAAAGGCAGTCTGCCTCCAAATTAGTCTGTAGGGGAAGTCATTTCTCTTAGAAAATCCAACTGGGAAACGAGAGACTGGCAGACGCCTCCTGTCTTCGTGGCGGATTAAAGTAACCCCTGTTCCATTTAATTCTCAGTGAAGAAATTCTCGTGATCATGCTCTCGTTCAGACAACGCTGTAACCAGACACTGCTGTCTGTGTAGTAGGCTAAACTCAGACAAATTCTCAGTCAAGAATCTTGTCCTCCATTTTCAGTATCTCGGTTAACAGTCTAAGCAGCTCAGTTGGGAGAGCGTTAGACCGACATGCAAAAGGTTCCCGGTTCAGTGCCGCGTCTGGGCAAAACACCCGAAACATTCGACGGTTTTGGACACAGCTCTTTTGCAGGGTCTGGGGTGGGTATTGGAGTAGAAGGTCGATCAATTAAAAAATTAATGCGTAATTTTAAAATGCAATCATATCAACGAAAAGGAAAATAAAAGATGGGCATAAACTCATAGAAAATTTAAATTTCCTTGAATTTTTCTAGTACCACTTAGCGACATCTGGCGTACCACTACCACTAGTGATATGCATACCACCGTTTGAAAACCGCTGGTCTAGAACACGGGCTTCCACGCAACATATGACACGAGCTTATAGCCCTAATTTAATCTAATCTAATCTAATCTAATTTAATTTAATCTAATGATGTGCATTATAACACCGTTACTATAAGGAGCAAGACATCACTCATTGGTAGCTTCTGTGCCTCTATGCCTCTGTCTCTGTCTGTCAAGTCTGTCCGGCTGTCTGTCAAAGTCATAGTCCATTAGATAAACCAGATGCTTCCCTGATGGACTGTGAATTTGACACTCTGTTACTCTAGATATATTTTGCCTGCATTTGAAGACTATTGCGTTTGAGCGTAGTCAGAGGCGGCGCCTGACATTTTTTATCCAGGGCATAGCCAGGGCAGTCATACAATCAACCAGTGCAAGGGTGACTTATGCCCCAAATGAATTCTCGGAACGGGGAAAATGTTAGTCTTGTAGCAGGGCAACGATCAGGACAAAGGCTTTTTTACCAAGGCATTTGCCTTGGCTTGCCCTGCTGTTCGTAGTCTTGTATCATCAAGTCAGAAGCAACTCCGACGAGCTTTAGCAAGTTATAAATTACTTAAAAATTACAAATCTACAGCTATGGGTCCCATGCAGTCCAGCTATGGTCCGGGAAGTGAAGTTGTGTGAGCCAACCTCAGCCCAGGGAAGTGGATAAAATCATGATTTATGACGTAATATCGGAGTATATATATATCACGGTATTATCTGATGTTTCCATAAAAGTTGTCAGTATGCTTGCCTTGGTGTCACACAGCTAAATCTTGCGTGAGCTTCGGCAACTTTGGTGCCATGGCTCTTCGGCCTCTGATCGTGGCTATCTCATGGGCGTATTTAGAGGGGGGCTTTACGGTTCAAACCCCCGAAATAAATAATTGCCGAAAAAAATTCAAAACTAACCCCGTACTGTGAGTCCACCAAAATGGACACCCCCAAAATGGAAACCCCCAAAAAGGAAACCCCCGAAATTGTTTCTTGGCTACACCCTTCGGCTGCCTGCATGGGAACATTGATAGCGGTGTAAGTAAGTAAGTAAAGTAAGTAAGTAAGTATATTCTTTAATAAAACCAATAATTGCATGTCCGCAACATACTACAGTTATAGTTACTATAGTGTTGTGCTAGTAACTTACTACACCTTAACCTACAGAAAGTGTGCTGCTAAGATAGCATGTGGTTTTGACGTACTCGGACACGGATGTGGCTACTGTAACGAGACACTGCTTTTAAGAGTAATGCTGTGCCTCGGTTTCTTTCCTCTCATTAATAATGTACGACTTCGCTTTTCAGATTAATCTCTCTGCCGACAATATAGTAGAACATTCTCCGCTCACTTAACGAGACCCCCGATTTGGTTTAACAAGCCATCTGGGCCCATGACAGCAATCGATTTCGACATGGGGTGACGAATGGGGAGCAGCGAATGTGGGTGACCAGTGACCACTCTCTCATCGCTGAGCCGTCTGTCTCTCTGTCCTCCACGGGGCTTCAACTTGCCTCGTCGACTTTGGTCCGTATTGAACCGAGTTTGGCAGGGTCAGTGTTTTGATGTGCATAGGGTCTCGTCAAATGAACATAAAATTGCTCTGCTTTGAATTGGTTACTCACCATTGGCTGTCTCTGTCTCTCTGTCTCTGTCTCTCTGTCTCTGTCTCTCTGTCTCTGTCTCTCTCTGTCTCTGTCTGTCTGTCTGTCTGTCTGTCTGTCTGTTCTCTCTATCTCTCTGTCTGTCTCTGTCTCTGTCTCTGTCTCTG
>JACEVL010006449.1:930000-1000000 GCA_020284085.1 Aporrectodea caliginosa
GTGCAAGCTCGTGCACGCAGACACGCACCTATAGGCTATAGGACATGGACTGATAGAGGGAACAGGTAAGGATGACCAACCGTTACATTGACAGCAAGATGTTGTTGCATATACCTGTGTATATGCGATCGTTGATAGTCATCGCAAAATGGATGCTGCGCACCACTGCAGTATATATACGACACGAGAACGATAATGGATGCAGAGGTCTATGTCAGCAGGTGCAATTTATGCTTGTATGTATGTATGTATGTATCCGTGTATGTATCTATGACATGGAGGTATCGTTGACATGTATGTATCTATGACTAGTATGTATATTCGTATAAATGTATGTATACATGTGTGTATGCATGAATCCCAGTATGTACATGTATCTGTGACATGTCAGACCTTCGTTATTCGTGATTATGTATGTATTCTATGTACATGTCTGTATGTATGTGTGTTCATGTGTGCGCCTCAAGTGTATATTTGTATGTATGCATGCATGCATGTAGGCATATAAGTATGTATATATGACATGACATATATTTATGTATGTATGCATGACATATATGTGGGCAAGTATGTATTTATGTATGTGTGTACTGTTACAGTATGTATTTATGTATGTATGTACTGTTACAGTATGTATTTATGTATGTGTGTACTGTTACAGTATGTATTTATGTATGTATTAATATATGTAGGCATGTATGCATGTAGGTAAGTATGATTGACTGTATGTATATATATATATATGTATGTGTGTCTTTATATGGTTGAGTATTTTGCATACTTGCACACTTACATAAAGTATCATGCATGTGTGTGTATAATTATATATTTATGTATATGCACGCAAGTGTACATTCTACATATAAATGTATGCTTGTATATGGATCAGTATTCATGTATGTTGTATGTATATGTAAATGAGTATATCGACGTACATGTATCTATTTTTATATAGCGCCTTTTCTAACCTCACATGTAGAGGCGCTGGTAATGAAACGTGGTTGTTTCCTTGCCCGGTTGAAACACACACAATGTACAGCTAGGCTTTTGTCATGCTTTGTTTCACGCAGACCAAACGACGGATGTGGACAGGTTGCCATACATTATTCAGAGTCGTATATTACTGCAGCTGGACAGCTGGGTGTTCGCCTGAATGCGTACAGACAAATAAGCAGCAGAGACAATCATTCCTAAGCGTATGGCTACCTATTCAGGTGTGGACTCGTTCGATGTCAGATGCAAGAACCGTGAATGCGATACACAGGAGATGTGAGCTCTTTGATATAATAGCTAGTATAGAGCCAAGCGATCAAAAGCAGCGGTTTGATGTACGCATATAGGCATAGAGCCTACAACAGGTATTAGGTATTTATAGACATTGCAAGTATATCCGTTACCTGTATAGTAACGCCGCCACTATCCGTACTCTGGTAGTGCCAGTCCAAAGCCTGGATTAAGGAGGGTGACGTCAACTGCAGTGGCAGTCATAAGAAGTCGTTAAACAGTGGAACCTAGTAGTTACCCGCAGAGCGGAGAGTAACAGTGAGCCTTAACGATGAGAACATGCGCAACGTTACATGGTGAAAACAACGGTTTAATCAAAGAACCTTAACTAAGAGCAAAAAGCAGCTGTAACCATACCTGCGTGGTCAAGAAATTACAGTTAGCTGTAGGCCTTTGCAACGCTACAAAGGGTAAGTGTCACTCCCCACACTTATGGCTGCCTCAGGGCTAGCTTAAGGGGCTGTCTTTCTCTTCTAGCTCTGCAGGTTGTTCCTTGTATGAACAATGCGGCTACCGCAAAGATGGGTGCTTAGAGAGTTAAAAGAGATGCTTGAAGCCCCAAAGGAGATGCTTGGAGCAGTCAAAGGAGATGCTTTTAGCGTCAAAGGAGTTGCTTTTAGCGTCAAAGGAGATGCTTGGAGCGGCAAAGGAGATGCTTGGAGCGTCGAAGGAGATGCTTAAAGCGTCGAAGGAGATGCTTTTAGCGTCCATGGCGCTGCCTGGAACGTCGAAGCAGATACCTGGAGCATCGAAGGAGATGCTTGGAGAGTCAAAGGAGATGCTTGAAGCAACAATAGAGATGCTTTGAGCGTCGAAGCAGATGCTTGAAGCTTCAAAGGCGATGCTTTTAGCGTCGAAGGCGATGCTTGGAACGTCGAAGCAGATGCTTGGAGCAGGAGCTTTGGAAACAGGCGTCCAAGGATGACTGATGTTACAGGCAGGAATAAAATCCGCCGGCAATGAAACTGGGTATTCTGTCGACATCCTCCGTCAGAGCGCTAATCGAATCGGAAGGAGTTTGCGGTTCGCCTCCTCGCAGGTGCAACGAACCCTGAAAATCACGTTAATGTGACATACGAGTGAGACCAATTCTTCAAGAAATATCCGGAAAATCCTCTTTGATTGGCACGACTGCGTTGGCGCTCGTACTGACCATAACGAGACAGACGGCGTGGACACACACACAACCGATTTATCATGCCAGCTTCACCGAAACCAAGCGCTTTCTGAAGACCATAAGAACCCATTACAGTGGAAGGCTAAACCTATACCGAAGCCAACAGCAAGCCATAGAGTATGTATCGTATACTACTTAAAGATGGAACTTTTGGATCGAAATAGCATAGTGGTTAGCGTGCTGGATGTCATCCGAGAGGTTGGGGTTCAAATCCCTGCCAAGGCAGAAATTTGGTTGGAGATTTCTGCTCCATCTGCACCCCCTATATCCAACTCAGTTACAATTGGTACACTGACCACACTCTGGCGATGTCGGAGGGAAGATCGGACGGCGAAGGAGAGGACTGACCACCAGTTCTCTTATAATTATGTCGTATATAGTAGAGAAAAATGAAGTCGCTATAGCACTTCTTGCACGTGGCTTCTGAAAGGCGACTAAAAGGAAAATGGTCTGGTTAAGCATACTGGGTGGTTGCTACTGACGTTGTTATAAATCGTAATCGTAATTGTAATCGAGCATTTATATAGCGCCACTCAAAAACAGAGGCGCTCCCGAACCGGGCCATTGTCTTCACTGGTAAAGAGAGGTAAGATATCGGAGGAAAGATGAGACGGGTACGGTAAGACATAGGCATAATATGGCATGTCCATGTTTTAAAGATTTTTGTGGAGCACAAATGTTATATGTCCATTTTCGGACACCCCGCCCTTAAAACTTCCTTTGTTTCATGTTATTCTCAGGTCATATAATGCCAGTGCTCTACTTATCTGCCTACCTGTTTAAAGAAGTATCCAATGACATAAAGAAAGTATGGTAATGTTACAGTAGCTATGTTGTATTTTTCATAAGCATTTGAAATTTAAAATTCAGTTTTCTCGAAATTATGAAATTTGGACATAGTATTACGTGTAACACGTTTGTCCTCTATACAGTCGATGTTTGCGCTGCAACTAGATTAAGACGATCAATAGTCGATTATCAATAACATTGACTTGATGTCACAGTTATTCGTTCATTTGTTCATTCGTTCGTTCGTTCATTCATTGATCATTCTTTTGTTGTATTACTGGTTTGTCGGATTGTTCTGTATTTCATTCTTTCGTGATTCAGTGAATCAGTCAGTAAGTCATTCTTTCATTCAGTCAGCCAGTAAGATGTTCATTCATTCATTCAATCAGACATTCGGTCAGCAAATTTATGAATGAGTCATTCATTCATTCAGACAGTCAGTCAGTCAGTCAGTCAGTCAGCAAGTGAGTGAATGAGTGACTCTTTCATTCATTCGTTCAGTGAATCAGTCATTCAGCCAGTGAGTTACTCACTCATTCATTCAGTCAGTCAGCCATTGAGTCAGTCAGTCAGTCAATGAGCAAGTGAATGAGTTAATCATTCATTCAGTCAGTTAGTCAGTCAGTAAGTGAGTGAGTGAGTGAATGAGTAACTCATTCATTCATTAAGTCAGTCAGTCAGCGAGCGAGTGATCGAGTCCTTTCTTCCATTTAAAATCTATCAACAGTTTATTCTAGTGGCGTTCCTCTCGATTGGCCACTGGACACAAAACATTAAGCAATGTCCACAAATCATTTGCACAGCATCGTTAAAAAACGCCCAAATTGCCTCAGGCATTTGTTCACATGGCATAGGCATTGCAAAAAGCCTCCATACATAAATATATACATGTACACATCCATATGCATATTCAATTTATTCATACATAAAACCACGTCGATACATAACAAAAGCCTTTAGACATAAATATATACACATCCATTTTACATATTCATTCATATAAAGGTGCGTGTTGTGTGCGTATGTGTGTGTGTATTTGTGTGTGTTTGTGTGTGTTCGTGTGTGTGTGTGTGTGTTTGTTTGTGCGTGTGTGTGTGCGAATCTCTTATAGGTGTGGCAATGGCTTATTATCCGTAGGCCCTATTGACTGTGTGTGTGTGCATACATGATATTTTTATTCTTCCCTCATCTATCGTTAAGCGTCGCTGTGGCGCAACCCAAAAAACCACAGTCATATATCGATACACGTTCAGATGAAGTGATTGCGGAATGGCTCGGCAGTTGTTCATGGAATGGGCAGATATGGCTGCGAGGGGGAGGGCGGTAACGGGGCTGATGGTTAACGGGGCGGATGGGTGGCTTAACCAAGCGACACAACGAACGAAAATGGATTCTGAATATACATACATACATAACCACGTCGATACGCATATAGACCCTACATACATTCTTGATTTCATTCATTCATACACAATTACACACACGCCATTGTATATATATATATATATATATATATATATATAAATACATACATACTTACATACAGAATCACAGAATCACACGCATGAATATGTGTATAAATATCTCTATACCTACCTACACACATACATACATCCATACACACACGTGCATAACATACAGGCGTCAATACGTACAAACGATGCATTCATCCATTCATATGCAAAAAAATTCATTCATTCGTTCAAACATACTTACATAATACATACATAAACGACCACTTACATAAAAACGTGTATACATGCATACAAACAGAAATACACATACATTCATCGATACATAAGTACACAGAATCACAGATACATGCAATCGTGCATTCATTCATTCATTCACTCATTCATTCATTCTTTCTTTCATTCATTCATTCATTCATTCTTTCTTTCATTCTTTCGTTCTTTCATTCATTCATTCGTTCATTCATTCATTCATTTATTCATTCATTCATTCATTCATTCATTCATTCATTCTTCATTCATTCATTCATTCGTTCGTTCATTCGTTCATTCATTCATTCATTCTTACTTTCTTTCATTCATTCATTCTTGCTTTCATTCATTCATTCATTCATTCATTCTTTCATACATTCATTCATCCATTCATTCAT
The DNA here is from genome assembly GCA_020284085.1 of Aporrectodea caliginosa. Classification (NCBI taxonomy): domain Eukaryota; kingdom Metazoa; phylum Annelida; class Clitellata; order Crassiclitellata; family Lumbricidae; genus Aporrectodea; species Aporrectodea caliginosa. The sequence goes on from JACEVL010006449.1 coordinate 935,373, forward strand.
TCATTCACTCATTCATTCATTCATTCACTCATTCCTATACGTGTGCACATGCATAAATACCATGAACCCCGCACAGGCTTCTAATCATTATGGGACTCATCGATAGCGCATAAAAAATCGCATAGGGACCCTCAATATGATTTGAGAGTTGGGCTCATTGAATTACGCCAATGATGTTAGCTCTTACCCGCTCTTCATCCGTGCTATGTATACTCACACAACGAAATTATGGGAACAGAAGAGCTAGGCTAAGCCTGATAAGCAGCCATGGGTGTGAAGTGTTAGCGACTTCATTTTCTTAGCCTTGGCCTTTGAGGACGGGTCCTCTCCCTCGCCGTCTCATCTTCCCACGGATAGTGTACGGTCAGTGTACTCATTAAAATACTACTACTGCTACTGCTGCTGCTGCTGCTGCTGCTGCTGCTGCTGCTGCTGCTACTACTACTACTACTACTACTACTGCTGCTGCTGCTGCTGCTGCTGCTGCTGCTGCTGCTACTACGACTACTACTACTACTACTACTACTACTACTACTACTACTACTACTACTACTACTACTACTACTACTACTACTACTACTACTACTACTACTACTACTACTACTACTACTACTACTACTACTACTACTACTACTACTACTACTACTACTAATAATACTAATACTAATAATAATAATAATACTAATAATAATAATAATAATAATAATAATAATAATAATAATAATAATAATAATAATAATAATAATAATAATAATAATAATAATAATAATAATAATAATAATAATAATAATAATAATAATAATAATAATGACAATTTATATGGCGCCGTACCGCGGCCATACCGCTACAAGGGCGCCTCCATCCCTTACTCATTCATTTTCTCATTATAGCCGAGTTGGATAGGAGACGCAGGTGGGGCAGAAATCTCGAAATAAATTTCTGCCCCGCCGGGATTTGAACCTCCGACCTCTCGACTGACAGTCCATCACGCTAACCAGAAGACTATTGCTGAACCCGACGAAATAATAACGGAGAAAAAACAATGCTAAGACTATCATGGAAGTATCTGCAGCAGGGCGCGCTGTGCGCCCTTATGCCTAACTTAATTATTCGTGTGTATATACTCAATACTTCTGTAGTGATATAGTTATATTTAATTATACTTACATAAAGCAACAACGGCACTGTTCACTATGCATGTAATCAAACCAGACATCTTCTTTAATAAGAATCGCTCGCAAGCGCTATATATATATATATATATATATATATATTATATATATAAATATATATATATATATATATATATATATATATATACAGAGAGAGAGAGACAGACAGACAGACAGACAGACATACAGACAGACAGAGACAGAGAGACAGAGACAGAGACAGAGACAGAGACAGAGACAGAGACAGAGACAGAGACAGAGAGAGAGAGACAGAGACAGAGACAGAGACAGAGACAGAGACAGAGAGAGAGAGAGAGAGAGAGAGAGAGAGAGAGAGAGAGAGAGAGCATGTAATATTGAGCGAAAGGTATTTATGTCATAAAATGATATGTAATTAATATAAAAATATATATTTTATGTTATATAATCAATTAATATTTTGTAATTAATATATATACATATATAAAAAATTTCCTTGAATATGTGTATTATATTTGCAGCAATGTTACATGTATGCAAGTATATCGACCATTACCTCCCCTGCAAAAGATCACAGAGCTCTAATTTCCTATATCCAGGAAAACATTAAAAACATTGATGTAATATATCTGGAGACTGCCGGAAAAGATACTAATTAAGCTATACCCATCACTGCTGTGGCATTACCTTGGCTTACAGTCGGCAGGATTGTGAAATTGCACAGCACATGCGAATTACTGCAGTCGAAACATAGGTTTTCAACACACGCAATGTCGTCATCTGTATTATTTGAAAGCATCGTATAAAAACAGTATTGTATTGTGTTTATTGTATTGTATTCAAAAATTTATAAAGCGCCTCTCACAGTGCACACCAATCAGAGGCGCTCCCAGTGCGAGAGTCATCGAGAGGAAAGAGAAGTTTACCGGTAGCGAAAAGATGTAGCAGGACCACAACATAGTATGGTGGTCAGTGGAGGCGCCAGGATTTCAGGTTTTGGGGGGCTAAAGCTCCAAGCCCTTCCATTTTGTCCCCTCCTCCCTGTGATTTGCAGTGATTTACCACTTTTGGGGGGGCTGAGCCGCAGCAATGGGGGGGCTAAGCCCCTATACCCCCTGGCGCCGCCACTGACGGTGGTGCGAACAAATGGGGGAAGTTGATTCCATAGCAAAGGGCCAATGCAGGCATAGGCACGGGACTGGGCTATGGCCGTTCTCACACGAGGAACAAAAAGGTCACGACGATCCGAAGATAAAAATAATAAAAACAGTGCGACCCTGTTAGCGGAATCTCTGGTTTGTCGACCTTTACCACTTCCCTCTTCAATACAAACGTATTGAAACCTGTTGAACATACAATAGGCTTGTTGGTATCAGCCTAATTAGTGCAGAAATGATCCTCGAAAAAGGCATAATTAAATTCTTACATAGGCTGACGTGTTTTCCTGGCAATTCGAAACCTAATAGGGGTCGTCCATTAATTATGTCAACAAATTTTAGGCAGTTTTTGACCCCCTCCCCTTGTCAACAACTGTCAAACATTGACGGACCCAATTATGTCAACAATCCTAGAACCCCCCTACAAAAGCAGAAACAAAATGGCTCAAACATGTAGAATCCTTTTTTGACCAACTTCAAAAATGCAATCTCGAATTTCAAAATATTATGAGTTTAGTTCATTACAAGCTTTTTAGTAGTATTAAACATTAAGCACTTTATACATTTTTAGCATTTCTTAATGTTTTCGCTACCATTTGCAAGGGTTTTTGAAATTTATTCCAGTGATTTCTTGACGTCAACTTGTAATGAACCCTTCCCCTTGAACAAAAGAAACCACCAAACTTTCCAAACCCCTCCCAGAGAAATTTGACATAATTAATGGACGACCCTCATACCAAATTTTGGCTCGTACCTACATTGACAAACTCTCATTAAAGCTCAAATGGTTACTACAAATACTTCATGACAGTCATATGCGCCGACGTCAGCAGCTATAGAGGAATAAATTAAATCCTTTTAGGACAAACAGATAATCCACGAAATTCCCAGATATGACATAATTGTCATTGCGGGAGATTTCAACGCGAAGGTCGGCAGAGAAAGCGAAATCTGGAGAGGCACCATTGGTAAATTCGGATGGGACGACATGAATGACAGCGGAGAGAAACTTAGTCCTGTAGCCTATACTACAAACGACTTGAAGATAATGAACATTTTCTTTGAACAAAAGAAACCACAAAGGATATGGACTTGGACATCATGGAAACACATATAACCTGATCGACTCCTCATAATAAAGAAATGGTGGAGCTCAAATACGACAAACTGCAGATCAGTTGATGCTCAAATTGGTTCCGATCACAAGCTAGTTATAGCGAACTTGAAATTGAGACTAAGGAGAGGAATACGACCAATAGAGAGTGACATGGGGAGGCAATCTCGTCCCCATCCCCGCCCCGCAACAAGTAAGTCTTCCCCATCCCCGCCCCATCCCCGCAGGGTTTGTCCCCATCCCCGCCCCATCCCCGCAGGTTTTCTCCCCATCCCCACCCCATCCCCGCAGGACGACATCACATTCCCCGCAAAAGTTTACACCAATTCAAATTTTAAAAAATACATTTTTTTAGCTTATAAATCTATTTGTATTGCAGACTGCATTAGTCTGTTATTATCTTATCGACAGTTTGCATTAACCAAGTCCTGACCATTTCTGACTAGAAGGCTTCATGAAATAAAAAATCTCCTTATCAGTTCTCAAGTTCTTAACATCACTAGGGTTTATTGCCAGCTCATTCCCCATTACCGCGTTATTACCACAATTGTTGTCCCCATTACCGCGGGATTTACCGCGGTTACCGCGGTTTCCCCGTGGGGAAATTCCCCATGTCACTCTCTAACGACCAATAGAAACACCAAGAAACTGACAGACAATGACATCCGACAAAATTATGAAGACGAGAGGAGCATACAGATCAGCGATCAGGACACCATAGATTGGGCATAGAAGATAGGCTATGTGCTCCAACATACAAAAGGAATAAAAACTTCAGCCAACAACATAATCGGAAGAGCTTGCAAGAAACCGAAAGACCAGTGGATATCAGACGAAGTGCTGGAACTCGTGGAAATAGCATTAACATACCAGAGCAACAATCTTACACTGCAGAACGGAAACAATTCAACTGGTTCACTAGAGAAATCAGAATGAAACTGGTATACGAGACAAAAACAACTGGATGGAACAACAATGCAAAGAAGTTGAAGAAGCTTTCAAGATAAACAGAATGCAAGAAGTACATAATAAGATAACAAATACTTAGTGGAAAATTTGAGCTCAAAGTTGCATCAATCAAAGACGCAAAAGGCAAAATACTAGCAGACAATGCAAGTATACAGAAACGTTGGAAGGAACACTTGAACACACTTTGACACACATGACCCTACGGTTCTCACACAAAACTGTCAGTTTCACCAACACTGCATTCTTCCGTATGGCCTAATGAGCGCCTCTGAGTACGGTTCTTCATGGGTTGATTGAATTGTATATAAAGAACGCTGAGGAACAGATGCCAACATTTCTACAAGAGTGCAACGGTAATAAACTTTGTTATCACACAGTGTCGTTAAACTGAATTTACTACTACTACCTACTACTACTACAATATCGAAGGGTAATCAGTGTATAGGCTGGTTTGGAGGTGAATCAATTTGTTTAGTGCACATGTTGCGATGGCCTACATGATGCAACCAGGCGTGATAGACTGCTGGTGCTGCTGGTGCTGCTGTTTGCTGCCTAGGTGTTGTTGGTCCATTGTTGTTGTGATACGCTGGACACAGGTCGACGGATGCAGTCGAGACGACAATAGGTCGGGCAATGCTTCTTTCCGGATGTCTGGCGCATTGTTATTGATATCGACGAAACACACAGACGATCTGTTTGGCCCTCTTCATCATCATCGTCGTCGTCGTTGTCATTGTCATCGTCATCGTCGTCATCATCATCAACATCTTCATCATCATCATCCTCACCACCACCACCATCTTGATGAGCATCATCGTCATCATCACCACCATCACCACCATCACCAATATCATCATCATCACCACCACCACCACCATCATCACCACCACCACCATTGTCACCACCACCACCACCACCATCATCACCACCACCATCGTCATCACCACCACCACCATCATCATCATCATCATCACCACCATCATCATCATCATCATCATCACCATCATCATCATCATCGTCGTCGTCGTCACCATCACCATCACCATCACCATCACGACATCATCATCATCATCATCATCGTCATCATCGTTATCATCACCATCACCATCATCATCATCATCATCATCATCATCATCATCATCATCATCATCATCATCATCATCATCATCATCATCATCAAAAACATCAGTTTCGTGTTTTCTCGCAATCTCTCACTGCCATTGCAACCTCCCACGCTATCGATTTCGAGTAATTAGTGCATTCTGTTCTTCGCCATTGTTCACCTTCAGGTGAATGGTGAGCCAGCAGTCGACACGGGAAGCACCTATGCGAGGGAGGGAAGGCAAGGTATGTTGTCTGTCTTTGGCTTCGTCTGATGTCAATTGGGGCAACAGCTTGTCTGCACCTAACACCTACTACCTTGGCTCATATGACGCAAGACCAGACTTAGCTATTCTCGAAAACAATACTATGTATAATAATGATTATATCTGTGTATATATGTATTTCGGTGTCTAATTAATTAACACCCCTTGTTAGATTCTAACAAAAGGGAGGACCCAGTTAATTAGTTGCTCTTAATCTGATGCTAGAAAGCCAGTGCAAGAACAAAGACATTGCATGTGTGTGCATGAGTGCAAGTGCACGTGTACCTGAGTAAGTGCGTATTTAACTGTTAGCATGTGTGTATGTGCGTGTGTTGCGTATGTGTATATGTGCATGTGTGTATGTGTGTGCATGTTTGTATATGAGTATGTGCGTAAGTGTGTGTAGGCCTATCTGTGTATGTGTGTATTTTTATGTGTGTATGTGTGTATGTGTGTATACTAGTGCATGCGTGTATTGGTGTATATTCAAGTGCGTAGGTGTGTATATGTGTATGCGTGTAAATTTGCATGTGTCTATGTTTGCATGGGTGTGTATTCATTCGGGAATTTATATAGCGCCCCTTCAAGGTGTGTATGTCTATGTATGCATGTATGTGTGCATGTGCATATGTGTGCCCCAGCAAAACTGCGAGTCCTTCTTGCCGTCTCACTACGTGGGCCTACTTCTTGGCAGTATTTATAGACCCATGTATATATTCTCTATTTCTCCGCTCTGGTTACCACAGACAATAATCATTGTCCAATATTATCATTCTCAGATTTCCTATTGTTTACTTCTTCTCTTCTATTTCAACTTCGATGGGGAAATAAAGAGAGATGGGTAGATAGATAAATTGATCGATCTATCGATGAAGAGCTAGATAAACAGAGACGATAGAGAGGAGGGAGAGAGAGAGAGAGAGAGAGAGAGAGAGAGAGAGAGAGAGAGAGAGAGAGAGAGAGAGAGAGAGACAGACAGACAGAGAGAGAGAGACAGAGACAGAGACAGAGACAGACAGACAGAGACAGAGAGACAGAGAGAGACAGACAGAGACAGAGACAGAGACACAGACAGAGACAGAGACAGACAGAGACAGACAGAGAGACAGAGACAGACAGAGAGAGAGAGACAGACAGAGAGACAGAGACAGAGAGAGACAGAGAGAGAGACAGAGACAGAGACAGAGAGAGAGAGAACGGTCCCTCAGAGCATATATGGCCGCTCCATTTCTTCTGTTGACTTCTTACATAAAAATACACTTAATTCCATAAAAAAAACACAGGCAAACCAACCAAACTGTCATGCTCACAAGCACGCACTACGAAAACCAAATCCCACCGGAGCCGCTATAAACACAGCAGCTATCGCACAAGTAAACACCGTAGTATGTCCTCCTCGGCTTGACGTCCACAGTATAATGACGAATTGGCACCAACCTGTTTGAGACGGACGGTAATTAGCGTCACAGTTCGCAGCCGAATGAATCCGATATGCATGACGGACGCTTCTCTATATCAGTATCCAAGCAGACATCCCTGCATGTGTCTGTCCATCGTTCAACTGTTCGGTTACGTACACAGAAGGAGGAGGACAGACCGCCGCCGCGCGTTGAAGCCAGCCTCCGCCGTCGCTGGTCTGCCGCTGCCGCCCGCCGCCCGCGACGACGACGTCGGCTCCGCTGGGCCTCCGCGGCAATGCATCGCAGACCGCTGCAAGTACGCCGTAAGCACCCGTCTTTATTTGAAGCTGTGAGAAAATCGATGCGTTCTTCCTTTGCGTGTGTTGTGGTGGTGGTCGCCGGTGCGTTGGGCGGATCGAGCGTGTGTGTGTGTGTGTGTGCTGTCGAGGAAAGACTGCGGTCGAGGAAGGGAGAGAGGAGGAGGGAGAGGGAGAGGGAGGGAGAGAGGGGAGAGGGAGAGGGAGAGGGAGAGGGAGGGAGAGGAGAGGGAGAGGGAGAGGGAGAGAGACAGACAGAGAGACAGACTGACAGAGAGAAAGATAGAGAGAGACAGACAGACAGACAGATAGACAGACAGACAGATAGACAGACAGACAGATAGACAGACAGATAGAGAGACAGACAGACACAAAGACAGACAGACAGACAGAGACAGACAGAGGGAGACCAAAAGACAGACAGGCAGATACAGAGGTAGTGACTGAGGCAAGGACACAGGCAGACACAGCGACATATTTCGTAACAAACAGATACCGACCCACAAACACAGACAGATAGACAGACAGACAGACACTGAAATATGTAATGAAACAGATACACAGATAGAGACAGATAAGGATCCACATACACATAGGAAGAGATACAGGGAAACGGACATGGTATCATCAGTGCAGTTGCTGTAGTATGCGTGTTGGGGTCAGTGTGGAGGGCAGCGAGTGACGTTGGAGAGACAATCGCTCCACTGACCACAAACGACCTTTCAACAAGACAACTGATCTTCCTCGTCCCACTGACACTAAGAGATGGACAATAATATTATTGTCTCAATGCATGCATGTATGTACGTACATGCATGTATTTGTATGTGTGTATGTATGTATGTTTATGTATGTATTTTATGTATCTATGTATGTATGTATGTATGTGTGTATGCATGTATGTAATGTATGTATGTATGTATGTATGCATGCATGTATGTATGTATATGTATGTATCTATGTATGTATGCATCAAGATGTATGTAATATGATGCCTCACAAATGTATGTACATACTATGCATGTATGTATGTATGTGCATATGTATGTATGCTTGCATGTCTACACCTATGTATGTATATGTATATTTAAGCATCAAGACACAAAATATTCGCCAGGAAATTTCTATAGTGCCCAAAAAGGCGCTTAATCAAAACAAAGTCGATAGGCAGAGGGTCAAGATCCAAAGGGTCAGGCAGGCAGACAGTCAGACGGCTAAGGTGGGTGATGTTTAGAGCTGAAACGGCGGGGGAGGTGGGAATGGGAAAGAGGAGGGATCGATATATGATTTGTGAAAAAGCAGTGTTTTCAGTTTTGAGTGAAAGATGTGAAGAGATAGCAAGAGACGAGGTTTTGGTGAGTTCGTAGGATGGATCGGATATATATTTCGTAATACCTATGAATGTATGTATACATGATTGTATGTATGCACACATAAGTGCATGTGTGCACGCATACATATTTTATGCATATCTACAAGTGACATGCACTTGTGAATGTATGAATGAATAACTGATTAAAAGAATGTTATGATTTGACATGATGAATGAATCATGTATGCATACTTATGCTGTAGAATGAATGAATGTATGAATGAATGAATGAATGCACGAACGAACGAATGACCAAATGAATGAATGAATGATTGATCGACTGATTGACAGAGCTCTATAGTAACATAGGTGTAAAACTAGTCATCTTTTATAAAATTAATTATTTTATTAAGCCATTACTTATACAATGTAGATGAATGGATGGATGAACGAACGAACGAATGAATGAACGAATAAATGAATAAATGAACGAACGAATGAATTAATGGATGAATGAACGAACGAATGAATAAATGAATGAATGATCCATTAAATTGCGTTGTGTCTCGTAGCATTGCATGTAATCGATTGGAACACTAGTCTTCCTGAGTTTCCATCTTGCCTTCTTTAGCATATTTTCTCCTCATCAAGCTTCCATCCCAAGAAAGATTTCCCGATTTGACAACCGGAAGAATCTCAGTAATCTTTGCCACCATCACCTCCCAGACCAATCGATCCCTGTGTACATGGATGAATATTTATATAGCGCATTTCAAGGCCCACTCAACGCCCGGTCACAACAACACGACCGGCCGCGTCGTCAAAGGCTTCACGGACCGTTCATGGTCCAGTTATGACGGCATTTGTCCAATTGATCGACCTCTTCTGGTCATCTGGTCAGCGAAGAAAGGCCGATGATGAACTAATCAGATCTCTGTCCAGTGCCGATAGATGACCTACACAGCGATAATCGAATACGGTGACCGGTCCATCCGCCCGTCCTCCCAGGGGAACGACGGGCGGCTTCCCTGTCGCCGCCCGGACGCCCGGTTATCGCCCGGTATTGACCGCCGATATGTGACTATGCGGGAGATGTTTTCGTTTCTTCGCGGAAAGAAACGTTGGAAGATGTACCGTTAGGCATGCAGCCGATGGAGATATAAAGACGGGTAGGCAGACAGACAAAGGCAAACAGACAATAGACAAAACACAGAAAGACATAGACAAAGACAGAGATAGAAAGAGATACAGAGAGACAGAGAGAGACAGAGAGAGACGGACATAGAGAGATACAGAGAGGGATATAGAGAGAAAGACATAGAGAGACAGAGAAGGCCATAATAGACAGACAGAGAAAGACAGAGAGAGAATACAGACAGTGACAGAGAAGAGACACAGAGAGAGATAGAGAGAGACAGAGAAAGACAAAAAGACAGAGAGATAGAGAGAGGGACAGAGAAAGACACAGAGAGAGACAGTGACAGAGAGAGACAGAGAGAGATAAAGAGAGGGACAGAGAAGGATAGAGAGGGACATCAAGAAACAGCTAGGGACAGAGAGAAATAGAGAGACAGACAGAGAACGACAGACAGAGAACGACAGACAGAGAACGACAGACAGAGAGAGACAGACAGCCAGAGACCGGGGAATAAAGGGTGTGGCGTCCATATGCGACTTGAGAGGAGTATCATAGACTCATCTGATCTTGATATATGAAGCGAGCACTCGCATCGTTTCGCCGCTATTTGCGATGACTCAGCCACCGCGGTCAGTCCATCGATCGAGAGAGACTGGCTTCCACGTCAGAGCTAAGGAACAGCTCCTAGAATCTGCATAATGCCAAAGAAAACGAAGACTCGTCACAGGGAAGCCATCTGCTGGCTAAACTTATTATCTCCATTCGCCAGAAACGAAGACGACGATAATGAAGATGAATAATGACGATAACGACTATGGCGATAACTATGACGACAACGATGATGATAATGACGATCATCATCAACATAATCATCATTTCATCATCATCATCACTATACAGATCACTCGTCCACGGCCAAACAGACAGACTTTTGTCCCTCTCTATACAGACTCTGTTTCTCTCTGTATATCTGACTCTGACCGATCTTTCTCTTTTTCTGTCTCTTTCTAAGTCATCTCTTTCTCTGTAAATTGCTGCTGTATGTCAGCAATGAGCTCAATAAACGAATATCTGATCTGTGATGATGATGATGATGATGATGATGTCTGATGATAATAATGTCTGTCTGTCTATTCTGTCAAACGCACTGCGCTGTACATTTACATGTTATGCAATTGAAATCTTGTCTACTAACAGAACAGACAGCTTGAATACATTTTGGCGCTAATAGCAGCCTACAAAGCATTCCGCCCTAAGAATCTTTCTTTCTTTCTGTTCCAATAAATGGCTGCGGTGATGTGATGAGCAATGATGCTCAATAAACTAATATATGATAATGATAATGATGGAACAGCGGTGATGATAATCCTTAGGAGTGTACGTCATAGAAGTACTGACGATCATTATCGTCTTTCTATAGTAATTATCATTATCATCATCTTGTTGTGCTATTGTTGTTCTGGAACTGATCCCTTCTCTGCAATCATATACTATAGCTTATGCTTATCACAAGCCACCAACGTATCTGGTGCCCTCGTATCATTAATGAGCATGGACTAATCCATCACTCCACGAAGCCATTAATCTAACGCAATCCATCAATCAATCCCTACATTCATCTATCTGCCCTAGGTTTATCTGTTGATCCGTTGCGTACATTTGTGCAAATGTGCATCCATTCATGTTCATCCATGTGCACTGCCGGTATCACGAAATAGAGTATCCGTCCTAGGACTATCCGGGGATGTATGAATTTATCCCCCCGATGTAATAAACCGGTTTAGAGTATCCGGGGGATAAACCATTCTATCCCCCATCGGTATACACATCACGTAAGCCAAGACGAAAATCCAGTGAAAATCACCAAAAACGAAGTAAATTGATTTCAGGTCGACTTACAAATTAAAGATACGCAATTTAAAAATGTTATGTGTACAATAAATCCAAACAGTACGACTGAATACACTTAGAAATGCAAATTAAACCGAATACTCCATTTCGCTAAGGGGGGATACTCATGTATGGGGGATACTCTATTTCGTGACACCGGCCTTTTCTCCTATACCCCTCTGCCTGCATGCCCTCCTGCCTGCTTACCGCTTGCCTGCCTGCCGCTTGCCTGCTTGCGTGCTTCCCTGACTCCAAACATCCATTCTTGCCTGCCTACCTTCATCCCTCCTTCTCCCCCTTTCTCCCTCTCTTCTTTCCTTTATGTCCCAATATCTGCTTCATTTTTCTTCCTTCCTCCATCGAAGGTCACTCTTCTGTTGACTCACCTTACAACCGGAACACTCCATCCCAAACAACCATGGCCTCCACGCGGCCTTTTACGGCCTGGAGACGCACCATCGTTGACGAGAGCACAATATTCAACAAGAGCAACGAGGGCCATTCACCAGACACGTCATCGCTTGCAAGACGTCACTGATGACGCCATATATAGTCACAGCTGCAGACGACGGATTACAACCTCGTGTTTATTGCAAACTTCCGCCGCCTGTGAACATTCAAGGAACATGAAATGGGCGTCTCAATACGCCGTTTCTTGATGAAGTTCGTCGGCGGAGAACATTAACAATGCTTAGCGGATGCGAGTAAGTCAATTCTGTGGCTGCTCCGTTTGGCGTTCGAACGATACTAGCGTCACCTGTTGACTAGAAAAGCTCACTCACTCACTCACTCACTCACTCACTCACTCACTCACTCACTCACTCACTCACTCACTCACTCACTCACTCACTCACTCACTCACTCACTCACTCACTCACTCACTCACTCACTCACTCACTCACGGGAGTGAGGCCTAACCTACGCTTGCAACTCATGAGTGCGTTTGTCAAAATATTCGGCAGCTGGCAGCACTAATTAAAACAGAACATTCGCTAGGAGTATTGTGATTTTTGATTTATTTGCTGGTGAATAAAACTACTTACTTACTTACTTACTTAGTCACTCGTAGCTCGGTCCCTACACAGGATCGAACCCGTGCTCTCCGCGTTACAGGCCAAACGCTCTAACCAGTCGGTCACCGTGCCACACCGCGTAATGCGATGGCGTTGCGCTTTAAATTTCTTTTCTAAAAAAATACTAACTAACACGGTTTGATGTGATTAAAATACGAATCGATTAGTGACTTACTGAATGCATTGCATTATCGGTAGGGCAGTCCCTAAATCACGGTCAAAAAGTGAAAAAATCACGGCATACTTTTGCAAAAATCAAGAAATTCACGGCACTGTGCAAAAAAATTCACGGCAACGTGAAAAATTTTTCCGATGACCTTTTTTTTTTTTTTTTTTAGTCGTCGTCGCCATTTTTGACGTGTTTCGCAACCATTTTTAACGTGTTTTTAGAAAAAGTGCTGAAAATGTGAAAAATCACGGAAAATCACGGGAAACAGCAAAATTCACGGCAAACGGCAAAATTCACGGCAAACGGCGAAATTCACGGTTTCCGTGATTTCCGTGAATTCGTGATTTAGGGACTGCCCTAATTATCGGATGTGGCTGGCAGGACGCAGCGCTCTATTTGAGCTAAGTCGGGGGCGGCCATATTGTTTATACCCAGGCACTGGATGAGCGGGATTACTGAAACTGTAAATAATTATTTTAACACCGAATAATGAGTGCTGCAAATGCGAAATGGGAAATATCAGTAATTCCAGCTATGGAAAAAACAATTATAGTGACTGTACCTAGGGTGAGAATTTTTATCTAATTTTCCAGTGTAGAGTACATCAGGCTAAAAGTATGTTCTTATTACGAACTGGCTACGGTACCGTCCGAACGGTACCGTTATTTCTTTTCTACGGTACCGTCCGCAAATAATCTATGGCCGATTGCACATATCTATGGCGTGTACATCCGGTTGAAATAAATATTGGCAAAAGCCTGTCACGTTAAGTTGTTGTCTTCGCGTCGAATTTTTCTATGGCCGACAACTTGAGGGTCGGTTAGGGCCAGGTTAGTATTCGTGTGGTCGTTTAGTGTCAAATTAGGCGTCGTGAGGGTCGGTTAGGGTCAGGGTTAGGGTTAGTTTCGTTCATCTCTTAACTACTGCGCTATTGATGGTTGGGCTTTCACGCCATAGATATGTGCAATCGGCCATAGATTATTTGCGGACGGTACCGTAGAAAAGAAATAACGGTACCGTCCGGACGGTACCGTAGCCAGTGCGTTCTTATTAATGTCGGTTCTGCTACATATGTAATGTAATGTAATGTAAATCTTCTAAAATATCTCAGCGCCCACAAAAGCCACGTCAGGGAGATCAGGTTATTCACCGGCGTGTGAGAACTTCCGAATTTGTAATTGCGTCGCAGAACTTCTTAATAACCGTTTCAAATATTTTTGCATCTCAGCTGTTTCCAGCGTTCATGCTTGCAAGTTAGACCTGTTTTATTGTTTAACGATCTAGAACAGTGCTTCTCAATCTTTTTTGGCTACGGAACCCTTTTGTTCTGATAATTTTTGACGGAACTTCGCTCTAAACAGAGCATATTTTGGCATGACATGTTTCTCAGCAGCGATCGGATTAATATACAGTTTTGATCCTTAAAATTAGATTAAAGTTTTATTTTAAATTAAATTTTCCATGGAATCCTTGTATTTACCTTGGAGTCTGATTTATACGGTAACAACACTTTCAAACAACACATCCAATTTCCTAACAGAACCCTTGTCTTCTCACGGAACCGTAGCGAAACGCTGTCCTAGAACGTTACAAACAAATATTGACATTGGCGGTGACACTATAGTTGTAGTGCTTCCTTCATTCATTCCTTTTTCCGGTTGTTCATTTTCCTTAATTCTTTCGTTACGAGTATTCAAATAATGCATATCATAATTATCATGCTATGATGTTTCTTGAAGTATTGCGTGTATTTCACTCTCTTCAGAACTGCACAACTGCGGAACTGTACGACGAACTGAAGAAACATCCCCTAGCGACAGTAGCCGAACAACATACCCTGATGTCCACCGGTAGGGTAGTATTTCTTCAGTTTCATTTTCATTGAAAGGTCAGTGGGTAGTGTACGCACAGCCGAGAAGTAGGCCTAGCTACATTATCCAGGAAGACCTCTTCTTTGTTTGCTGTATGGTTACTAATGATCTACCACTTAAACAATTCACAGACTTTTGGAGCTTTTCTGCCACACTAATGGGTATAAATGTGTATAGAAAAGTAAAGTTTATATATTTTTCAATTTCTTTTTTGCTGCTGTCTCATGACCATCAACCTACAAACTGCCAAATAAGCTTCAAATCTAATGCTAAGCATCTGCTTTGTTAAAGTGCCATAATAATGCTGTTGCTTGATGAGAGTGCATCTTTATGGTCTTCTAGATCCTAAGAAACTGAACTGAGCTGAGTTTATTAGGGCTGTCCATTATAATTCTAACTGGCTAAGGGTTAACTCTTTCAAGATTCCAGTGTTTTGAAATGTTTTTGCGTGAACAACTGAACATCTTGTTTGTTAAAATGTTGCAATTCCTGGCATCTGTTTGCTCTTTTCTCAGAAGGAGAACTGAAGTACAGCGACAAGAAGTATTTATCAGACTATGACATCGAGAACAAAAGCACTATTCAGCTTATGGCAAAAGTTAATGGTGGTGTGTGGCCTTCACCTGGCAACCTAAAGGGAAAACCGCAACTCAGGGCAAGCGAGGGGATACAGATGACGACATCTGAAGAATATCCGGATGTGTTTGGGTTCGACGATAACACTCCGCGAGCTATAATGGCCTGTGGACACGCAGTTGGTATGTTTCCTCAGTGCAGGAAAATTTTAGTAGTACAATTCTATTACATAATATCCTTAATAATTTGCAGCACATGTTTAAGTCTATTCACACCATTTTGAGCATACTTTAACTGACATAGTTGTGTTTAAATAAATTGGATGCATCTGTGAACTTGGTTGCAATATGTGTTATTGTGTTAAACCTGACAATTGCTGTTGAAATTTTCAGTGCTTTTTATCAAAATTAATAATGCAGCTCTTACAAAGGCTCACATATATGTAGAGATGTAAAAAAAACATGTTTTTTTTGGCGTTGAAATATTTCAATGAAATATTTCAGTTTTATTTGAAATATTTCAGTTTTCTTTGAAACATTTGAAATTATTTTTTTCTTTACATTTTACAACTAATTACAACCATAATAACAGTTTATTTATTTCTCTCATATTACATATTATATGCATTATTGTGTTAGTGATGACCATCCTCGAGATACTCAATTTATTTCTAATTACCTGTTTTTAAGAATGACTTTTATGAGAGTTACATTATATGTTGAAAAACATATTTTATTCACCAAATGTCACAAATTACAGGTTGATCTAATAAAGTAGATGTTATTGTTCATTGTTATGCTTAACATTTATTATTAATCACTTGTTTTGTCATAAATGAAATAAATGTGATTTTAGCTAAATTCTGCTAGCCTAGGACACAGTCAATCGTATAGAATTCGAAACACTTTAGTGACTTTACAAGACAAATTATAAATCACAAATACTATGTCAACTAGACTCAATAATAATCCGGCAAACAAAATTTTACAAAAAGTTCTAAGAATAGAACTTAGAACACAAACATAAATAGTATCAGTCAGACAGAGTAAACCATCATTAATAGTAATTATACTGCTAAAATCTGTCAGTTACAAGATTTCCTCATTGTTATTCATCATCATCCATGTCATCATCTTTGTTGTCATCGTCAACATCATCATTGTCGCTATCATAACTGTCACTGTCATCATCATCACTGGCATCTTCACTGTCATCATAGTTTTCATGGCCTTCATCATCGACATTGTCACCGTCTTTGTCATTATCATCATCATCATCATTGTTATCATCTTTGTCAGCATGGCTGCCGCTGTCATCATCATCATCATCTGACTGATGCTCTAACTGTGGCAGTGACTACGATCAAATAGAGTGCAAACAATGACAAGCAAAGTAACGTCTGCTATTATAAAGTTAATATCCGATTGCAGAACCGACCATATCTTTGGAACAGCACCATGTCATTGGAACAGCACAAACTGGTCCAACTCAAGACATTGTGTCAATTTGTGTGCATCCAATACTTCAAAAAAACATGTTGTTTTTTTTGGTCATTGAAATATTTCAAAAAAAACTGTCAGAAATGAAATATTTCAAATGAAATATTTCACGCTCACATCACTACATATAACACGCCTGTCCTTGTCATTAGAACGAGTACAGAATGCGCTGCACTTAGGGCATGATTTGATCTCTTCCTGCTTGTTTTTCATTCTGTTCAAAAGAGCTTTACGTTCAAACTCATGACATTCATCCGCTTTGAGCCAAGCAGCTTCACATATCTCGCTAAACTTCCAGCGTGTGCCACAGTCAGGACATCTAATTGACTCCTCTCCTTTTTCCAGTTCATCGTAACAGTGCAGTGCGAGTGACAGTGGAGCTGTTCAAAGAGCAAATTCACACATATTCATCAAGTCAAGTCAGCGAGTAGCCTTACTTTATATCTCACAAGTGCAGATATATTACATTGTATAACTCATATTTAATCCGTAAATATGTATGTAATAATGGTTATTTATGAATTTAAATAAAAGCAAATTCGACGGGAATGCACAATGAAACTTAACCAAAGATAGGTCTAAGAAGGTTGTCTAAGACAGTGCTTCCCAAAGCGGTGTTCCGTGGACCGGTGCCGGTCCGCGAGTATTCAGTTGCCGGTCCGCAAAGTGAGTCAAGAAACTGGTCAAATTATCTCGGAATCAAGAAATGACTATTACATTTTTAAAAGTCATAACAAAAAGACTTATTAGGAAAGCATTTAAATGGCAATAGAGTAATATAATTGAATAAACATGCATTGAAATCAATTTTTGAGGAATTTAAGTGATCGAAAACGAAACAGAGAAACAATTAATAAATTTGGCACCGGTCCTCCTGCAGTGAAAAAATTCCTGCCAGTCCATTACACTGTAAGTTAATTCCTGCTGGTTCATGAGACTGAAAAGTTTAGATACAAGTATATTGACCAAAAAGCTACACATGAATATTACAATATTTTAAAATCAATACCTCTTTTATTTTTTTCTTGGCTGCAAAGTGTTAGGCATGACAATTAATGTTGAAATTGACAGTGCTTTGTGTCAAAAATTAATAATGCAGCTATTAGAAAGGCTCATAAATGTCTAGCATGAGAGTAAAGCCAACCTTCAGAAGAGGTGATTGCTCGATCAGAATAAGAATCTTTTACATGCCATCATCGGCTCCTGCCAACATTTGTGAGGACAAATACTCTCTTCGCTTCGCAAGAGATAATAACCTACGTATTCTTAGACCTAAACGGTTTAGAAGTAGTTTCTTAGACCAGTGCTTCCCAAACTTTTCTGCTCACTTGTCTTTAACTATACCATTCTTTGCATTTAATATGTTAGCATTACTTTACCAATCTTTTAATTTTTATTAAGTTTAATATAACTCATTATTCATATTGGTATTATTTCAGTGCTGTACTGCTGTTTTTGTTATTATTATTTGTTACTATTACTAATATTTAAGTGCTATTTAAGTCCTAATTAAGTATCAAATACATTTATGAAAAATAATCAAGAAAGAGGGGTCAAGCTTAGTATAAGCTATTAGCTTTTCTTGGCTACTGTTGCACTGTACTTGCTGTTTCATGATTGTAACCTAAAACCTGTTAGAACTGTGCAATAAACCAATTCAAATTCAATTCATAAAGTTCACTGATGCAGCCAATTTCTTAACACAAAACAATGTCAGTTAAGTATGCATAAAAGAGCTATGCTAAATACATAGGCAGGCAATTGAGGATATTATGTAATAGAGGCACACTACTAAAAACTTGTATGTGCTGAGAAAACATACCAACTGCGTGTCCACAGGCCATTATAGTAAGCATAGCGTTATCGTCAAACCCAAACACATCCGGATGTTCTTCAGATGTCGTTATCTCCATCCCCTCTCTTGACTTTGAGATTTGATTGCAAGCCTCTAGGTCGTCAATTGAAGGCCATACAGCACCATCGACTTTTGCCACCAGTTGAACAGTGCCTTTGTTCTGGATGTCATAGTCTGCTAAATGCTTCTCTTCGCTGTACTCCAGTTCTCCCTCTGAGAAAAAGCAAACAGATGCCACGAACTGCAACATTTTAAGAAACTAGATGTGCTCAGTGCTATCTTAACAGCATTTTTGGCCCTGGGTAAATGTTCAATTCTACCATTCATGGAGGTCACGATCGGCAGTTTCTTCTGGACATTTAATTTGGGGCCTCTAGGGACCTGTAGGCCCAAAGCGACTGCCCAGCATGCCCATGCCTTATTAAAGATGGCACTGGCTGTACTACAATGGTTTTCGCAAAAAACATTTGAAAACACTGAAATCTTCAAAGAGTTAAACCTTAGCCAATAAGAATTATAATGGGCAGCCCTAATGAACTTAGCTCACCTCATGATTTCTAAGGGTCTAGAAAACCCACATGCTGAGAGGAGACTCACTACTGAGAATGGTCATTGAAGTAAAAATGGAGGGGATGTGGACCAGAGGAAGACCAAGGCAGATGATGCTGGATTGGATGATGACAGGTGGATACAAAAAAGGTGAAAGAAGAGGCCCAACAGCGAGAACAGTGGCGACATCAGACATATGGCTGGGTGGACGTAGGCGACTGGCGTGTGTGGACCGTTGTGCGGTGGC
Organism: Aporrectodea caliginosa; assembly: GCA_020284085.1. Taxonomy (NCBI): domain Eukaryota; kingdom Metazoa; phylum Annelida; class Clitellata; order Crassiclitellata; family Lumbricidae; genus Aporrectodea; species Aporrectodea caliginosa. The sequence continues at coordinate 955,027 of JACEVL010006449.1, forward strand.
TGAGGCATTTCCCCACGTTACCTTTTATGGTTCTGTCCGGGATTTGGGTGTTACACTCGATGAGGAACTTTGTTTCTCCATGCACATCAATCAGCTCACTCGTGGTTGTTACTACCAACTACGTCAGCTACGGGTTATCTCTCACTCCCTATCCCAGGATGCTGCTGCTACCCTTGTCCACGCATTTGTCACCAGCCGCTTGGACTTCTGTTGCTCTATACTGGTTGGTCTGCCTCTTGTATTGATAGTCCGACTAGACCGGGTTCTTCGCTCTGCAGCCCGGCTAATTGGTCGAATCCATAAATTTGCCTCTGTTTCGGCCTACATGCATGGCACCCTACATTGGCTCCCTGTCTCGCAGCGCGTCGAGTACAGAATCGCTGCGCTGGTTTGGCGCTGCCTCCTTGGCTATGCTCCGTCCTATCTACGTGAGCTCTGTTGTCCTGTCTGTGATGTGCTGGCTCGCAGAGCCCTTCGCTCTGCTTCTAGCGGGGAGCTTTTGGTCCCTCGTGCTAGAACCTCAACCTGTCAGCGTCGTGCTTTCTCAGTTGTAGGTCCTTCTATCTGGAATGGTCTCCCGTTGGAGATACGCCTGTTACCTAGGGATAATTCATCTACGTTCTACAGGCTCCTTAAGACTTACTTGTATCACCGTGGTTGGACTGGGAGCGCCTCTGAGTAGGCTTCTTGAAGGGGCGCTATATAAATTCCTGAAATGAATGAATGAATGAATTTGAACCTGCCTAAGAGAACCAAAGAAGAAGAAAACCCACAAGCAACGCTCTCATCATGCAACACTGTATTACTGGCACTTTAAAAAAGCAAATGCATAACATTAGATTTGATGGTTATAGATACCTTTGAAGACTCTGACTGATCCATGCGGTCGATGGTCATGAGATAGCAGCCAAAACGAAGTTGAAAAATATATAATCTCTTCTTTCCATACAGATTTATAGGCCTATCCTTTAGTGAGGTGTATAAGCTCAAAAGTCTGTGAATTGTTAAAGATAAATAGTAACTGGACAGCTAGCAAAGAAGAGATCTTCCGGAGTATGATACCCGAAGAACTTTCAATGAAAATGAAACCAAAGAAATACTACCCACCAGTGGATATCAGGACATGTTTTCCGGCTATTGTTGCAAGGGGGTGTTCGTTTAGTTCGTCGTACAGTATCGCAGTTGTGCAGTTCTGAAGAGAGTGAATAAAAGAAACATCATAACATGATGATATGCATTATTTGAATACTCGTAACGAATGAATGAGTGAATTAAGGAAAATGAACAACCGAGAAAAAAAATGAATCAAGGGGCACTGCCACTATAGTGTTACCACCAATGTCAACACCACCAGTTTTTACTTTCTTTCACCTCCGGTTTCGTGAGAGGAAGAAAAGGGCTCTGTTAGGAAATTGGGTGTGTTTTCAATGTGTTGTAACATGTAACCATATAAATCAGACTTCGAGGTAAAGACAAAGATTGCATGGGAAAATTTAATTAAAAATAAAATTCTAATCTAATTTTGAAGGATTAAAACTGTATATATTCCGATCGCTGTTGAGAAACATGTCATGCCAGAGTGTTTTGTTTAGGGCTATGTTTTGTCAAAAATGTTCAGAACAAAAGGGTTCTGTAGCCAAAAAGATTGAGAAACATTGTTCTAGATCCTTATAAAAAAAAACAGGTCTAACTTGCAAGCATGAACGCTGGAAACAGCTGAGATGTTGAACATTTTTGAAACGGTAATTAAGAACAGCAACACCAATTAAACATTCTGAAGGTCTCTTGGTATGTAGCAGAATCGCCATTTATAAGAACATACTGTAGCATGATTGTAATTGATCATCAGAGATTCGAAGGCGCTCACAACCCAAGTCAGTTCTGTCTCTAACGAATAAGATAGTCTTCAAGCGTTTCCGAAACAGAGGAAGAGAAAGGCTGAGGGGGCACGGGTAAAATGCTGATTTGCTGATTGCTGATTTGCTGATTGGCTAGGGGTAAAATGCTGATTAGAAAATGCTGACTGGTCAGCATTTTACCCACCAGCCAAATCAGCATATCAAAGGGTAAAATGCTGATTGAAATCCAAGCAAATACTGATCACAAGTCAATACACTTTGTTGTTTTCAATGTTGTTTTAATTAACAAATATGAAGCTCAGAAGCTGTTAATTAAGAGATTGAGGTCCAAACAAGCAGTGATCGAAGTAGACATTTTGTTGTTTTCAATATTGTTTTAATTAACAAACATGAGGCAGTTAATTAAGAGATTGAAGCCCAGGCAGGCAGTGATGAAAGAAGACATATTCACTTTGTTGTACGAAGCTGTTAACTAGGTTATTAAAGTCCAGACAAGTATACAGTGATCAAACACGAGAGTACACTTTGTTGTCTTCAATGGGGTATTTTAATCAACCAATGCAAACTTTTAAAAGACAATAAATACCCCCAAATAAGTGTGTAGCTTATTATAAATTTTGAATTGTGGAGAGTTCACATACATTGGATATGAAGAATTGCAGTCATGAGTGATATCTACGAGTGTTTTAATAGTTAATCAGTAAATGCAATTGTTAATCGACCGACGGGGAAAATCAGTTCTTCATTATTCGTGGTCAAAAGATTTTAAGAAGGATGATTGGAAAGTAGATGGATATCGCTGGTGTTTTTGTGGATCAGCAAATGAAAGAAAATGTGCCAGTGGTCTATCTGACAGAATGTATTTCCAGATCTATGACGGTCCCAAGTCATGGAGAAAGTGCTTCACCAAAACAGCTTGTTTTTGAAAGGATCGTCCAATTTCTGTCGTCATAATAATAATAATAATAATAAATGTAGTAATAATACATGTAATTGATTAATAATTAATGAAGACAGATTGTTACATTCTGTTGTTACAATCAGCATTTTCTAATCAGCATTTTACCCACCAATCAGCATGACCAATCAGCATTTTTCTAATCAGCATTTTACCCGTCCCCAATCAGCAAATCAGCAATCAGCAAATCAGCATTTTACCCGTGCCCAGGCTGAGGAGCTCAAGACGCAATTCATGCGGAAGATGGTTACTAGAGGGGCCGACATAAGCAAAACTTGTAGATTGAGTAGTGGCACCACGGGGTCAGCCCGAATCCCCGAAACCCGAATCCCCGAAAACGCTGAAAACAGACAAAAGCCCGATTTCCCGAAAACAGTTTTCTAGAAAGCGGCCGAGCAATTCAAAGTTAAATTGTAAACATGACATAGACCTAGCGTGGCCTTGATGGATTCGATATACTGCCTATTCAAATGTTTATTTGTTAATTACATTTATTCGGGTCGGACTTAGAAAATCAATTTCGGGGATCCGGCCGAATTTCCTTTCGGGGATTCGGGTTTCGGGGATTCGGCCCGCACCCGGCACCACGCATCCGGGGACAAGCTCTGGCGGCCAAGCGGAGCGACCAGGGAGTGTAGAGACCGAGGTTACATGATTATTATTATATTCGTTTTATTGGTAACAAAAACTGATAGTCACACCGCCATCAGGTACATTGCAATTTAACAAAAGTTATGAATGAATGCTAAGCAAGATTGTACCTAGTGATGTGAGCGTGAAATATTTCATTTGAAATATTTCATTTCTGACAGTTTTTTTAAATATTTCAATGACCAAAAAAAACAACATGTTTTTTTGAAGTATTGTATGCACACAAATTGACACAATGTCTTGAGTTGGACCAGTTTGTGCTGTTCCAATGACATGGTGCTGTTCCAAAGATATGGTCGGTTCTGCAATCGGATATTAACTTTATAATAGCAGACGTTACTTTGCTTGTCATTGTTTGCACTCTATTTGATCGTAGTCACTGCCACAGTTAGAGCATCAGTCAGACGATGATGATGATGACAGCGGCAGCCATGCTGACAAAGATGATAACAATGATGATGATGATGATAATGACAAAGACGGTGACAATGTCGATGATGAAGGCCATGAAAACTATGATGACAGTGAAGATGCCAGTGATGATGATGACAGTGACAGTTATGATAGCGACAATGATGATGTTGACGATGACAACAAAGATGATGACATGGATGATGATGAATAACAATGAGGAAATCTTGTAACTGACAGATTTTAGCAGTATAATTACTATTAATGATGGTTTACTCTGTCTGACTGATACTATTTATGTTTGTGTTCTAAGTTCTATTCTTAGAACTTTTTGTAAAATTTTGTTTGCCGGATTATTATTGAGTCTAGTTGACATAGTATTTGTGATTTATAATTTGTCTTGTAAAGTCACTAAAGTGTTTCGAATTCTATACGATTGACTGTGTCCTAGGCTAGCAGAATTTAGCTAAAATCACATTTATTTCATTTATGACAAAACAAGTGATTAATAATAAATGTTAAGCATAACAATGAACAATAACATCTACTTTATTAGATCAACCTGTAATTTGTGACATTTGGTGAATAAAATATGTTTTTCAACATATAATGTAACTCTCATAAAAGTCATTCTTAAAAACAGGTAATTAGAAATAAATTGAGTATCTCGAGGATGGTCATCACTAACACAATAATGCATATAATATGTAATATGAGAGAAATAAATAAACTGTTATTATGGTTGTAATTAGTTGTAAAATGTAAAGAAAAAATAATTTCAAATGTTTCAAAGAAAACTGAAATATTTCAAATAAAACTGAAATATTTCATTGAAATATTTCAACGCCAAAAAAACATGTTTTTTTACATCTCTAGTTATATGTGACAACTGCACAATTCATTCACGAAAGCGATATGAGTTTTGTTGGATATGTCTAAGAGAGTGGAAAGACAATGTTAATCTGAGATGTGAGAATCCTGAATGCGACGACAACAAGTCACTTTTTCATAGCCTTGCAACTTGTACGTTGAAGGAACTAAACGGCGTTAAATGTCCTAGCAACAGAGCTTGTCCAAGGTGTCTGACTTTGGTAGAGTACGTCAAAGACTGCAAGGACAGGACTTGCGCTGGCTGCAAATACGAGTTCTGCGTCATCTGTCTGAAGCCGTATCCATGCGGAAGAAGTGCATGGGTTCCCTGTGATGTGGCACCTCGCCAAACAGCTGTGAACAGTCAAAGCAAACCTGAGCTTTGGAGACTTTATATGAGCTACGACGACCGTTTTTTTCTCGACGTAACTGCGGCAAGTATATATTTTGTATATATATATACAGTTTGTCCTCAGTTCTTATTCTTCAGACATATTATTATTGACCTCATTATGGCTTCTATTTGGTGAGCCATCGGTTGATGCATTATTAGTATTATTATTATTAAATAAATTTTTAAATGATTTGATAGAAACAAGATTTACAAAGACTTGTACTGTGCGGTCGGAATGTGAGCCGACTGTCCAGGGTTACCAAAGTGTTTTGACAGTATCTAAAAGTGGCACAGCAGTTCCTGCGAGGTCGACACTAGAAAGTGAAGGGAAAGAATGCAGGCGTTGGCCTGAATCGAACAGAATTGCCTCAGGCTTGTCTGGGTTTATGACCAAGCCATTGAAACAGAACCATGCATACATAGACGAGAGGCACTCCTCAAGTTTTAGTTTGCCAGACTTGTCAGTGTGTGACAGAGTAATATGGAGCTGAGTATCATCCGCACATTGTTGTAATTGGATTCCAAAGTGCTTAGCTATACCACTGATTTGGGAAGTAAATACTGTAAATAATAAAGGGCTGAGGACAGATCCCTGTAGTACTTCAGCAGTGCAAAATGCTGGCTCAGACCGAGTGGTACTGCTGCCTACTTGCTGACTATGGTCACCCAGGTAAGACGCTAAACAGTTTAAGGCAGTCCCAGAGACACCGAAGCTTTTGGTTTGTCTCGAAAGAAGTAGCTGGTGTCTACTGTACGGTGTCAAAGGCTGCACTGAGGTCAAGACATACTGAGAGGCAGGCTTTACCATTGTCAGTAGACGAGAAGATGCTATCCAGTGTAGAAACAAGTGCAGTTTCAGTGGAATAGCCTTCACGGTAAGCTGACTGATAAGGGCTGAAGTTAGGAGAAGGAAGTTATGTGTTTCTTGATACTCGTAAGAAAGTGACGTTCAAGTATCTTAGTATGCCTTAAACGGTGCAGTAGAAATCACTTATTACAATTACAATCCTTGTCTGTCCATGTCTTAGTCTGACTCAGCAACAGAAAAATCCATTTTGTAGCTAAAGTTTCATCTGTTCTTCATTCGTTTCTTGGCTTGTTCATTTTTAGTAGATTCATTCTAATCTATCTGAAGTGCTTTATTAAAACCTTATTGAAACCTTTTTAAAGTAGCCTAAAAGTAGTAAAATTAACAACTGATTTTTTTTTGCAGAACTGTTTTGTCGACGAATTCTTTCGTTCACTCTATTATCATCCCATTGCTCCGAAAGTGTGCGGATACCGAGTTGTATTCGAGGGTGGTAAGATATTATGAATATTGTTTATATTGTTCTAATTATGCCATTTTGGGGTCCGATTAGTGAGAATAAATACACCTATGGGCATGCAGTGTAGTCCTATTTGCAAAGACGGATCAGTGGTTAAAATATGACCTTTTGAAGACGAAATTGTTAAGACATTTTTGGCAACCCTTTTAGAAATTGTTTAGCCAGAGCTTTTGAAAGATTATTTTAAAGATTCTGATGTCCTTAATTATATTTTTTCATATTTTACCATTTTGACCTTTTTGTGCTGAAGACCTTGTTTGTCACAGTTGTATGTCAATCAGTCAATCAATCAAACATTCGTTTATTCAAAAAGCTGGTTGACAAAAGACGCAACTAGTTACACTGCGTCTTTCAACCATTAGTAGAGCAGTACAGAAGTCCAGTATAGGACTGCATGGCACTACCATGAAAACATTTGATTCCAAAGTTGGAAAAATAGTTTGTTGGAAAGACAATATGAAGGCTGCATATTGCATAAGGGTATTAAGGGAAGTACAATTCATCTGAGGCAATCTCACTAAATGAAATATCTGGCGGCCATGTATCATGCTGTTATCTGCCGAGAATAATTTATTAACTATACCTTTTTGCCGTTAATAACTCCATAGCGTCCTCCATCATTCCATAAATCTGTTCAAGTGTGAAATGACTTGCTTTGGGAAATAGTGTGTGTTGAGAACAATTCCTCGATGATAAAAGTCAGTTTTGATGATATTTAATTAACTATGGATCGATCAACGAGTAATGCCTCGACGTTTTCGTCATGATCGGTCTTTGTTTTGGCTTTACCGTTCTGTTTTCTGTTTGTTTGTCACTTTACAGTTTAATAATTCAGGGAATCGAGGCACTTGAGTCCCGAAAGTATTTCTGGTCACCATCAAATTTCGACCACCTTCTCAGCAAATTTCACTGTTCATTTCAATGCTACTAAAGTTGACACTTTCATGCTGAAGCATTAGCTAAGTATCCTTATTTCAAGGACACTCGGTTTTTGCTGCCTAGCACTGATTTGTGGACTGTTTAACAAAAAGTAATGATGTATTGACGTAATTAGATATGTACGATAATTATCAATTATGCTTATATTTTTAGTACGTTTGGACAACAGAGAAAGAAAGCGTCTCTCGGAATACGGCATAAGCAACAACAGTCGCCTTCTTCTGGTGATCAATCTAACGGGTGGTTAGCGTTGCTAATAGCAAGAGAGACATATGGGTGGACGGATGGATGTAAAGGCAGAATTACATACAGGACAGAAGGACAAGAGGAATTCAATGCGAACAGACACTGTGAGACAGACGGCCAAAACTAAAACAGAGGAATGAAAAACAATGACAAAATCTGACTTGTTTTTGATAATTAAGGTTTAGTGATGTGTTAAAAACCGACGCAAAATAGTTTTGTTTTCTTTAGGAAGTAAGAAGTGAGGACCGAATGACAAGAGGAATGTCATGTGAACAGACACTATGAGACAGACAGCGAAAACTATAACAGAAGAATCAGAAAAACAATTACAAAGCCGGATTTGTTTTTGATAATTAAGGTTTAGTGATGTGTTAAAAGCCAACGCAGACTGGTTGTTTTATTTAAGAAGTACCGTGACATCCTTTTTTATGAACCTATAAAATGTTTAAAAGACTGTTCATTAACCTTGAGAGTGGTCTGCAGAATTAAAATTGTTTTAACTGCTTAGATTTATTTTTAATCTTCTTTAGTCCGGTAATTAAAATTAATATCTTAAAGCTTTTTTATATAAGTCAAGGAATTTAGTCGTTCAATTTTATTTAGTTGCAGTCATAATTAAGTAGTAAATTCTTTCATGCCGGAGTCTAATGCACATGACATCAACTGACAGCATAGCAAACCAAGGTGCTGAGTGACGATTAAAAATATAATTATGTGAATTATTATGTACTAAAGTAAAGGTAAAACTTGAATAACTAGCATCGAAGCTTGACCTAGAACAAAATTCTTGTTAACAAATCGTTCCAAAGCCATAGGCCATTAGGCCCATAGCTGTACCGACTCTTTGGAACAAACTCCCACCAGTGCGACGACAAATATCCGATCCATCCCACGAACTCGCTAAAACCTCACTTCTTGGTATCTCTCTCACAGGTCTTCCACTGAAAACTGAAAACATTGCTTTTTCACAAATCCTATCCCGATTCCTTCTCTTCCCCTCACCTTCCTCGCCATTTCGACTCTAAAGTCTAAACATCATCCACCTTAGCCGTCTGCCAGCCTGACTCTCTGGATCTTTACCCCATGCCTATCGATTCTGTTTTGATTAAGCGCCTGTGAATAAGCTGGTTCCCGCGACTTCTTTTGTGGGCGCTCTAGAAATCTCGATTAGGCCTACGATTAGGCCTACGATAGACATGGGAAGTCACAGGGCTTAATCTTGTTCATGTATGTAAAGACAATCTATTTAATAATAATAAATTATTTAATATTAATAATATTAAGATGAGTTATGTTGAACAGGTCAATGGGAAAGCATTTTCAGAGAGTGACAAAGACGCTTACCGAGCCATAAAAAGCAGATACGTGTAGGTTGAGAGTACTGACTTAATGAGACCATCGAGGCCAGGCCCGGATTTTAGGCATGTGCACTATGTGCCAGTAGGCCTACACAGAGGCCCAGCGTTGTGCATAACATAGTAAACCGTTAATTTCAAGAACTCTGACCCCGACTCACCTGAACCAAGTACCAACAAGGCTCAATCGATTGAAGGCCCACAAAATCACTATTTGAATGGTTTGGAGTCCTTTCTTGAAAATCGTTTAATGGACATGGGATGGGCTTCGATAGCTTATGAAACAGTGTTTCGACACTGAAAATGAGACTGCATAAGTCGCAAATGGTTATCATGCTAGCCTACAAAAAGACAGACTCGGAAGTCAGCACATTTCTAAGAAGTCTAGTTTGGCAAACCTAGGCCTATAGCAGGGATTTTCGAATTTGTTGAAGCTTTCATTAAGTAGGCTTTATTTAATGATAGGCCTAATGGCTGGCGGAAAAATGGAGAAGAAATGGCAAATAGTATTACATGTACATCTAGATGATCGTAAACCGATTACTTTGACGGTACCAGAGGTTTGTTTTAATATCGATTTTCTAGTCTCGGCTGCTTCCTGCTTCACCATTGTGTTGTTACGAATTACGGTGCTACCTAGAACGTTACATTTAAATAAATTACAAGCATGAAACATTTGAAACAGATGACAAAACTGACAACAACAATATATATATATATTCGTTTAATTGAGAAAAACAATCTGACAAAAACGCAGAAACAAATAGGCTAGACTTGGAAACTGAGCCAAATACGCGAAGCTTCGTATCTCTCAATGGATGAAAGTAATAGGCCTATTTCAATGACAAAGCATGCACTTGTTCTTTGACGGATATTAGGCCTAAATCGTATCGTAGGCCTATCTGAGAATTTATACAGCGCCTCTTACAGTACTAGCTATTCAGAGATGCTCTAAGCGTGACAGTCCCGATGAAATAAGAAAGTCTTCAAGCAACGAAGAGATGAGGGTGGGACACCGACTAAAATCTAACTACGGGTTGAGGGTGGTGGTCATTCATCATGCAAACATGCAGATGGCAAATGCACGGTGTTGTGCCGTGGCAGTCCTTGCCCGGGGAACTAGGAGATCAAGTCGACCCGCAGACCCGTTAAGGGCAGGAAGAGACAGCAAACAGAGGTTTGCACCTTAGCCTAAGTCGCAAAGATAGTTAGGCCTAGGGGCTAGACCCTGTTGAGGGAGACGAGCGATGAGCCTGGCTGCCGAGTTCATAACCGATTGAAGGGATGATAAGCTTTCCTTTGGAAGCCCAGCAAATAGTTAATTGCAGATGAAAGTATGGACTATGGTTATAAAGACAGAAGAGTCGAGGCAGTGGAGGCGTTACTCGATGACCGAGTACTCGAAACCCTATTTAGAAGAATATTCGTCGGAACTGACTTCTATCGTCAAGGAATTGCTCTCAGCAATTAAAAGGCCAGCTGTTAACTTCTGATCCGCCTCTGACAGACTGGAACTCCATTATCTTCTGATAGCTCTCAGGCGCATCAGGTGATAATAACATGAGCGCGTCAAGTGCAGGAGGTGCGCGGAGAACGAAAGGGTGCTATCAATATGTGAAGTCACAAATGCCTTTGAGTCTCCTAGAAAAAGGGCTTGACCAAATGCTTCACGTTGATAGAGCACGCCAAAATGTGCAAGCACATGACTTAACTTCGTCGACTGCTCTACATATAATTCCCAGCTTGTTCATATGAATTGAACTGAATTAAATTTATTTGGTAACCAAAAACATACAAAAGAAGGTTAACGACAACAGAAATACATTGGCAAAACGTGTTGAGGTTACCTAGGACACCCATGGGGGCCGAATGGTCCCGCTAACCAGGGCAACTTGGGGTAATAATGGTACATAAAGTAGTGTGGCCAATGAAAATGAAATTTGAATATAAACATTTAGGCCTACCTTGATAGACTTATTTAGAACTTAACTAGAGTGTAAATTAACATCAGTATGAATGCACATTTTACTACGACTTAGTAATCACAGAGAAATAGATAGAAGCATTACATTAGGAGACATTTTAGGTTCATATTTTTCAGTGTGATTTTCCTTACAGATTTTATTTTAGTTAGAGTTACAGTTATAGTTAATGGTTTCTTATTTTAGTTATAGTTATAGTTAGTATTATTTTTTAGTTATATTTATAGTTATAGTTATTGGATTTTTATTTTAGTTAATTTTAGTTACTACTTAGTTAAAATAATTAAGGCTATATAAGCAAAATTGTGCGGATTAACACGCTGTTTCACAATTTGCTCAGAGCTCTGAAAGCCTTTGAAACATGGGTGCATTCAGCTTAATGAATTCACGACTTTCCAAAGTAACTGATAAATTGCATAATAAAAATATCGCATTTTTGTTCTAACTTATGTCAAATCGTCCATATTGAACTTCATATTTTTATTTTTGTATTAACGAAAATAAAGATGAATTTTCGTTATTGTTATTTTCGTTATAGTTATAGTTATAGTTAATGATATTTTTAGTTATAGTTATAGTTATCGTTAACGAAATCATTTTATTTTCGTTAACGAACATTTTCGTTATCGTTATCGTTAACGAGAATCACACTGATATTTTTTTATTATTATATTTTTAATATTAATATTTGTAGTGGGTTCATTGAAATTCATCTGAAATGCTTTAAAAAGCTTTACTTTTAAAGTAGCCTATAGCCTAAAGAGTAAGATTGGTACTAAATTATTTTGCAGGACTGTTCTGTCAACGAATTATTTCGACTACTCTATGACCATCCCATGGCTCCAAAAGTCTGTGGATACCAACTTCATTCTGTCGATGGTAAGATATCATGAAGCTTATTTTTATTTATTTATTTATTATTATTTTTTTTGTTCGCCCGACGTAGAAATAATCCCTCAGGCTCTTAGAAACTATCTTAAAAGCGTTTTCGTTCTGGAGTAAACGGTCATCCTCACCGGTCAATTGCGTAAAAGTATTATTATTATTATTATTATTATTATTATTATTATTATTATTATTATTATTATTATTATTATTATTATTATTATTATGTTCTTGTGAATTGTTTCAACTGCATAACTGTACACTGTAACCGGTTGCGGTTTGTCAACCGGATTGTTTCAATAAAGAATATTATTATTATTATTATTATTATTATTATTATTATTATTATTATTATTATTATTATTATTATTATTATAAAATCAGAGTTCTAGGGTCCCATTGTGCCAAGGCATGCGACAGCGTTGAACCGCTGGACCGTAACAGAGAGTTTTTGAAACAGGAAGAAGGTTTCTTGTTGATCTTCTGTTGTTCTGGTCAACCGTCTGCCGAGTTCCTTAATGAAAGCCAGGCCTTCCTGGTCCAAAGGTCCCATCGTCTCTATTGCTATTGGGGTAAAAATGTATCTTATTTGAAGTTCCTCGTATTTGTTCTTCTTTCTGGTCGCAGCTATTTCCGCCGCTCCTCCCGCCGCTACAGCTGTCTCGACCAAGTACGACGGCGCAAATGTGTCTACGATTGTGACATCCCAAATCAGGGAACGCCCGTTGTTCCATGGAATCAGGGTTTGGCCATCTGGTCTTTTTCCGTCTAGTCGGGTGAGGCCAGCTGGTTCCCTGATCGACGGTGTATTATTATTATTATTATTATTATTATTATTATTATTATTATTATTATTATTATTATTATTATTATTAATGACAGTTTGCTTATTATGCTGCCTAGCTATTATTTGTAGCTTGTTCTACATAAAGTTGAAATGTCTTATTGGCGTAAATAGACATAATAATTATGATGATCAATTATGGTTAATATGTTTCTTTAGGAAAACTGGACAACACACAAAGAAAGCGTCTTTCGGACTACGGCATCCAAAATCACAGTTCACTTCAGTTGACGATCGCTTTAACCGGGGGCTAGCGTTGCTGGTAGCAACAGAGACAAATCGGCGCACGGGTGGATTTAAAGTCGATTTACAGACAAACAGAGTTTCAAGTAGAATAGAAGGCAAACAGACATTTTGAGACAGACATAAAAAACTAGAAAACGAATCAGAAGGATAATGATTAAGCAGACTGGTTTGCAATAAACACTTATCCAAGATCTTATAAGAGTCTATAGACTCTACGATCTTATCTTGCTCTTATCGTGTGTCTCTAAAAAGTGATAGGCCTAAACTCTCGGATGCTATAGAATAGTGCAAACTCATTGTTACTTAGACTTCGTTAAGTATGATTTAATGTAGGTCATTAATTGCTAAAAACGAACTCCTGACCTGAGTCTGCCTTACCGGACGTATTCAAGTTGATTAGTCTCTTCGTTGAAAGCTGCCAAAAGTAGGCTATATGGCTTGGACAATCAGAAGCGAAAGATGTAGGCCCTGTGGTCCACTTAGGCCTACATCCTAAACGCTATATCTTAATGATTTTCTTTACTGATTTTGTGATTTAAGGTAATATGTTTCAAAGTAATTCTTTGAATATTTGGCTCTCTGCTATTAAAGTTTACTGATTTATGTGAAGAGGTTTTGTGTTCTTCAATTAGTGCCTTAGCAGATGTTTATGAACTTTTCGGTGTTCAAAAGACTGTGTTCATCACCAGTTAAAGTGGTCAGCATATAGGCTACATCAGATATGTTATACACATTTAGATTAATTCTCAATTTTTTTATAATCAGATGATGAAATTTAAGATGTGTGACTTCTTTTATATTAGCTAGCGAATCTAGCCTTCTAATTTAACTTCCACAGTTTATTTTATGTGTGCATTGAGATATCTATGTATTACCGTAGTTATTATTCATGCAAAAGCATAGATTCAAACTACTGGACCATGATTGACTGATGATGGAGTTTTTGGTTCTGGCTGTGCTGAGTCGATGAATTAACTACAGCGACAGGTAGACTTTGGTCTGAATGCAAAACTCCCGTGTCCGAAATACTCTGCCACCCTACCATGTATCCTGCAGTTCGGCCATGTGGTCACTGAGCAACGAAGACCGCTGCATAGTGAACGGTGGACACAGTTCTGAAGACCACGGGTCGCCGATATATTTTCGAATTTCATTGTCACATGCAAGTCCGGGCTCAACATCGTCCAAACAGTAATGTTGTCTAGCGACCTCAAAAATAGCTCCGATGATTGAAAGTATTAACAGCAATGCTGCTGATGGTGGTGATGATGATGATGATGATGATGATGATGATGATGATGATGATGATGATGATGATAATAATAATAATAATAGTCTAATAAACCGTTCCAGAAAACCATCTTCCTTTCTCCGGATAATAGTTTTGATAGCCTGAGGGATTAGTACTACCTCGGGTAAAAAAAAAATAAATAATAATAATTAACAGCATCAGATGCAACTTTAACGAAGCAGGCATACGTCAGCCGAAATAAGATGCCTATAGCATCTAGCATGCCTATTAGATGCAAACTATAGCCTGTTCACTTGTATCCTCTCGTCTTGATTATGCTAATTCTCTTTTTGTGGGTGTCTCAGACCTTGAACTCAAAAGGCTGCAACGAATCGAAAACTCTTTAGCTCGTGTAGTGATACGTGTTCCACTACGAACATGCTCCTCAGTCCAACTCCATGAGCTGCATTGGCTTCCTGTTGAATTCAGAATAACATTTAAATTGGCCTGTTTGACCTACAAAGCCCTCAGCACCAGCACACCTTCCTATATATTCATGCACTACTAACTCCTTACATCCCTCCTCGTTGCCTGCGATCATCAAGTACAGAGGTCTTCTAGCTGAGCCACGATGCAGAACAGTTATGGGCTCTCGTGCATTCCATGTCTCTGCTCCAAAGGAATGGAATCGACTACCACTCTCTCTTCGTAGCTCAAATTCACTTCCTTCCTTCAAAACTCGACTCAAAGCTCACTATTTCTCCTTGGTTTTCAAGGATTTGGAAATCTAAGTGCATCTTCACCTGGCGGCTGACTATCCGCGCCTCAGATTCACATTTCGGTGTGACCTTGCGCGCGTTACAAATTTAGGCCTATATAATATTAATAATATTATTATTATTAATTAATAATAATAATAATTATAATTATTATAATAATAATAATAATAATAATAATAATAATAATAATAATAATAATAATAATAATAAACGCTGAGGGTGCAGAATTTCTCTCTGAGCTGGGACGTCGCATTTCAGTTGTCTCTGGAGATCAACGGGAAACTAAATTTCTGTTCCAACGTCTTTCCATCTGTGTGCAGCGCCACAATGCCATTGCATTCAGAGGCACATTTCCGGATGGCTGTGTAAACTGGGACGAGGCCTGATTTCTCGGAGAACGTTTTTTACTCCTAACCTAATTTTTTGTTCCTGAGGGATTATTTCTACCTCGGGTAAAAATAAATAAATAGTAGTAGTAGTAGTAGCAGCAGCAGCAGCAGCAGCAGCAGCAGCAGCAGCAGCAGCAGCAGCAGCAGCAGCAGCAGCAACAGCAGCAGCAGCAGCAGCAGTAGTAGTAGTAGTAGTAGTAGTAGTAGTAGTAGTAGTAGTAGTGTGTTATTGTAACAGCGCTGGAGAAGTTCTAAGGTTTGACATGCTATGCAAGAAAGAGGAATGTATTAAAAGGACCACTTAAGACTGTATCTCAACCGTCAGTCTCCATCAGATCGTTTCAGACCCTATAGGTCCATACTGACTCCGAGATCATCGGCATGCTATTCGGTTTGCTTACATTCAGCGTCGGGTCTAGCGCAACAGCTTAATTGCGACACATGATCGTAGATTGTTATTATAGGCAGATTAGGCAGCTATAGTATATTATGCATACATACTCGTGTGTAAGTGTGAATACATAATAAGCAACTACCACAGAGACTTTTATGGATAACAGAAAACCATAGCCTACATAACCCACTCATGAATATGTAGTAGTAGAGAACCACTGATAGCCTAATTACATGTGGTTATCTCTGTACGATCTGCTGTTGAACAGACCTATACCCGCCAGTGCTTGCAGCAGAAGGTCAGTGTAGGGACCGATGTGGAAGATCCACTTTCTTTTTGAAACGAATTATCAATCATTTGACTGTGATATGTTGAACTGAATGCCTACTTCAGTTGCACAGCACCCATTCAAACGGGCAGTGGTGACGTACGATCTCACCCGATCAATTCATTAAAAAACGAGCAGGGTCGAACCTAGGCTTATCGGTCGCTATAGAAACCGTGTACATTTAGGGCCTACATTTACTTCTACCTGCAACCAGTCTGTCATATTGTCATCTGCTTTGCAGATGTCCTGCCGAGTGCAGCCTACTTTCTTTGGCAGCAGGTCTATGCAGAGTGGTTATATGTAATACATGAGATATATATATACATATAGACATATATATATATTATACAAGATATAATATAATTACCGACAACTATTATATACCAAGTTCCTTAGTTTGCATATTGGTTGCTTGGTATGGAATATAGGGCTCGGCGCATATAATACTATACACGATGAGTGACAGAAAATACACCAACGTCCTCAGACTATAGTCTGTTTCGGAGTTCGGACTCTGGGAACTAATGATCTAATAGAGACAATATGGATGTTACGTCATGTATGCATGCATGATACATGAAAGTACATATGCATGAATATAAAATACTGTCATGCCATACCGCAGGGCATCTGTATCCTGCCAATAAGAGTAGGCCTACGGGAGTTTCAAACAGTTGAAAAGCCTGCATTGCAGCATTATAAGCCCTACCCTGAATTCTTGCATGACGTAGATGTTGCATTACTCATCTAAAATTCTTCATTTTCCTTTTCTAAAAACTGAAACGCAACGTCGGTGGAATTCCCGACTAAATAACCATTGAAGTTTCGGCCTTAGTCTCACACAATAGCCACCGATGCGCAGCACAGTCTAATGTATACAGACGTGTCAGAAATAAATGATATTTCATAGGCAAATCGATAAAGCTGACAGTCGTTGCATGTTCGTATGCACTGAATTTTTTTCTCACCGTTAAAGTTACACTTGGAAAAGAGCTCAAGATGTCCTGGCAAATTGCAGTGATGCCGGATACATTTAACCTCTTCCGCGTTACAGTGTCGGCGGTATACGATACTTCGAGTCTTTATTAACTTGCAGTTTAAAATAAACGGTGTAAACGTTACAATGTGTTTAAATCACTATTTTAAGCCTGATAGAAAATCTTGCAACCAAACCAGCGAAAAATAATATTTTGAATAATAAGAATATCAGCGAATGCTTCCTAGCCTCAACCATTTTGAGTCATATATAAAATTATATATCCTATAATATAGGCCTATAATAGTCTAAGCCAGGTAGGCCTATAAATCGTCTTTCACAAAAGATCCTACTTTCAAAATTAACTAGTAAATCTGGTCACTTTACACCTCATACCTCACTATTCCGTCGCCCCCTAACTTCAAACTCTGTATAATATTATGCTTCCATCAACAGATTTTCGTGGATTGGCCAAGCCTGAATAAACAGTTAAACTTTGATCGGGTCAATAGGTAAGTAAGTATATTCTTTAGTATTACCAGTTGCCAAACTTCACTTCGGTTAAGAAGCGTCAGCAATTTAAATACATAGACATTTAAATCCGTCTAGGACCAGTTAGGTGATACAACTAGATTAATTAGTATGCGAACAACATTCTGACTATAAATGTTTTCCTCGTTTGGATGTGGGTACGACGGTCACTATTATATATAAAGGGAGTCTGTAGCCAAGGTGTGTGGCTCTTGCATTTGGAATAAGTGCAGCTGTTTGTCTAATCCAGGTGGGTTTTAGGTTTTAGTGTTCGTAGGAAGTCCTGCCTTCTTCTTGATTTGGTTCTCTGCCTTCCAAGGCAGGTTCGTATACGTCCAATGTCGCCATTCGTCACGTTGTCTGGCTCTCTCCTTCAACTTGCTGTAATCCTCCCCATCATCCAGTCCAACATCATTCTCGGTCTTCCTCTTGTCTTATTACCCTCCATTCTTTCCTCAATTATAGTTCTTAGGAGCGAGTCTCCCCTCATGATGTGGCCCAAACATTTTTCTCTGTCGGCTTCTGATTATTCCTATCAGGGATCGTTTTTCGTCCACCACGTGTAGGCCTAGTATCTCTTCATTTGTCCTGCTTTCCATCCAGCTGACTCTCTCCATCCTTTGCCATATCCATATCTAGAAGGTTCTAAAGGCTATGTCTTTTTGCTTAATTATGCCTCCCACGCATATGTTTTTGCCAATGATTTATTTGATTTTTCTAATTTAGTTAAGATTTTGATTTACTTAATTTAGTCAAGATTTTTTAAAGTAATCGAAATGATCTACTATCATATCTACTTAGTAAGCATTTCTCGGCCGTTGCATCTTTTTGTACTTGTAACTTGTACATAGGTGTCCCTACTTAAGGCCTTTCCTTTTGGCCTTCTCCTATTGTCTATGCGATTTGCAACTATGTAACTGTAAAACGATTGGTTTGTTACAAAAATAATAAATGATTGATTGATTGATTTTTGTGCCTTCCCGTTGAAAATCAACCGTTGCAGGAGCCATGGATGACTTACAGAGCATCGTTCCGGATAAGGTACATCAGCTGGGAAACCGGAAGCTGCTATTGATCCAGGGCATTATCATCCTCGTCCTCTTGGCACTCGTCATCATCCTCTCAGCTGTCCTCGGTTCCAAGCATGCAGATGGATCAGCCGGTCATGGCACAGCGGAGCAACTGGTGGGCCAAGACGCGACCTGTGCCACTCCTGACTGTCTCCACATGTCCGGGTTCCTGGCGGACAACATGGACGCGTCCGTCGATCCCTGCGAGGACTTCCACCGCTTCTCGTGCGGCGGATTCCGGAATCGACACCACCTGGCCCCCGACCAGGACGAGGTCACGATGATCGAGAGTATGTCCGACGAGGTGGACGAGCGACTGAGGGAGATGATCGAGAACCCGAACAGGGACCGTCCGAGTACCCCGTCGGAGGCAAAGCTTCGGGATTTCTTCCTCAGCTGTGTCCACGACTACGGGAGGATGAGGGAGGGCGGACGGGTCCTCGTTAACCTGATCCGGGAGAAACTAGGCGGATGGTACGTCCTTGACCCGGACAACTGGAATCAGGATTGGAACCTGCAGGAGTCGCTCGCCCGCGTCCAGGGAGAACTCCTGGTCAACGTGTTCTTCGAAGCCTACATGGAACGGGACTATTCGACTCAGCGCAATATGATGGCAGTAAGTCCACTGTAGTTCCACTTGCATCAGTGTATTGTATTTGTCGATTTATAGCACTTCTTAATAATAAAAAAACTAGGTCCACTTGAGAGCATGAGATCCCCGAGGAAGCTGCTGAGTGCGTCAGGGACAGTATAGGCTACTTAGTCAAGGACATTACTTTTTCAAGGACACTACTTGGTCAAGGACATACTTGACACTACTTAGTCAAGGACATTACTTTTCAAGGACACTACTTGGTCAAGGACATTACTTTTTCAAGGACATTACCTGGTCAAAGTCATTACTTCCTCAAGAATATTACGTGGTCAAGGACATTACTGTGTCAAGGACATTACTTGATTAAGTATTGGGATAAGAATTAACCAGGTTCGGTTCTAGGGACGTCATCCCTTAGCAGAATTCGTCCAACAGGAGGTAGAAAAGCAGTTACAAAACCCCAAACATGCCTCTGGTTATTAAAGGTTCGTAGACGACGGCTTGGGACAAGTTGGGTGGTTAGGCTGATTTGTAAGTCATTGGGTGACTTTTGACTGAGGATGTTCATAGAGGATGTCTTCTGTTTAGAACTATATACCCTTAGGCAAGTTCAGGAATATAACCTCATCCGTAGGTATATTAGATCTATACAAAGAAGACCGACGTCCTTAGTTACCACACAGGCGCAATGAGATGCAATTGTAACGTAATATACATGACACGGTTTATATACAGCACTTCGAAAATTGAATGCTTGTAGTTTATTCAGACGTATATGTTTATTGTTTTCCAAGTCAAGCCGTCAATTGGTCTTCCCTTATATTATAACTTTAAATGCATTCGTTCCTGTGTAAATGTGCTGTACACATGGTTTCACTGTATTTTTCTTTTTGCAGTTGTACCCATCGGCAACGGGCATGTGGTATACTAACTACAGAACAGACACACCTGACGTGAGTTGATGCTTGCTTATATACTCACCAGCTTACTTCACAGTATTAGGCTACATTAGCATAAATTCATTTACCGTAACAGTGACAATGTCGTCTTCAGTTTTCAGTTCCAGATTCGGTTTTAAATGTAACGGTTGGTAATCAGCAGCATTGTTTATTACCTGACCTGCTGTGTTCCCTACTGTTTTATGGATCTAAGCATTTCAATGTCTGCTGTTATCCCTCTATTAATCCGTGTACAGAGCATGGAAAATAATTAATTAATTAATCTCTGCAGCGCAAGGTGTTCCGGTTGTTCCCGCCTCGTTCTTGCCTGATACAATAAATTGTGTTAGCTTCGCCTTTCTTAGCCCTTCACTCTAGAGCAGATTGCCAAGCAACCAGCCACGTTGGTTTCTACCCAATTCTTTGCATCTAATTGAAGACAATTCTGTTTTGGGTTGTCAAGTCTGTCTTGGGTTGTCAAGTCTGCAGCAAAATGTGCGATATTTTGCGAATGTGACTTGTGCCATCGCTAACCCTGCTTGCGAATCATGACTTGTGTCCGCATCAACCTGGCTGCTAATGTCTTATGTCATCGACTTATGTAATCGTGACCTGTAACTTTTTGTATGCATACATATTGCATATTTCGTGGAAGGAATCAGATATGTAGACTGTAGAGCCTTCGCTACATGTACCATTCATGCAGTTCAATCGCTTGGGGATTTTGAACCAGTCTGTATACGGACAATGTGAATCAAATACACTCGACACGGAATTGCCGAATCACATCTACGCATGGACGACCGTCAATAGGACCACCATTATGCCATTATGTATAGGAGAACCGCGTTGCATAACAACGACGCAATATAGGCTCTACATAAATCCCATTTTACAGCGCAATTGTATTCTATGCCTTTATATAGCGCCCCATTGGGCGTAATTCTCGGTACCCGTGCCTCCGCACCATTATTATAGGAACAGAGTTTACTGCAATTCTAGTTTTTCATACCACAAATGAATAATGCTCATTGTTGAGTACTAGGTTTAGTGCTGCATAAGTTTTTGGGAAGTGTGCCGTAGCCTAGTGGTTAGCGTGATGGAATATGAACCGAGCGGTCGGGGGTTCAAATCCTGGGGGGAGCTTAAATTTGATTCCAGATTTCTGCTTAATCTCAGTTGTAATGAGTACACTGACCGTACACTGTCGGTGGGAGGATGAGACGGCGAGGGAGAGGACAGGCCACCCGCCCTCATATGCCGAGACAAAGTAAATGACGTCGCTAACGGTTCATACAGGTCTAAGGCTGCCTCTCAAGCTAGATTAAGGAACCGCTCTTCTTCTTCTCTTCTTCATAGGATAATTTTAGTATTTGTGATGTGATGTATTGTAATTTGTGACTTGTATAGCGCTGCCGACAGCAGCGGTTGCAATTCAGAGGCGATCCCAGTGCGAGAACTCCGAGAGAAGAAAGGTTTTAAGGAGGGCGAAAGAGATCCAGAAAGAATGGTAGCACGTAGAGAGGAGGGAAAGGCATTCCATAGGGCATTCCATTTGTTAGCCTGAGCCTTATACGACTTTACAAAGAACAATTCGGCCTGTCTATTTATACGGAAGTATAAGGAGGGTAAGACACTGGCATCCATTCACTTCCAAGACCAAAGCTACGCCCACCAGACACTCGTATGCGTGCAAGATTTAACGAATGAAGAAGTCCTTTGTTGGCGCACCATAAATTCGGCAACCAACGCAGATGGTCTCCTGTCAGTACGAGATGCTGCTGCTGCTGATGATGATGTTGTTGTTGTTGTTGTTGTCGATGATGATGATGATGTTGTTGTCGATGATGATGATGATGTTGTTGTTGTTAATGATGATGATGATGATGTTGTTGATGATGATGATGATGATGATGATGATGACGACGACGACGATGGTGATGATAATGATGACGACGACGATGATGATGATGCTGTTGTTGTTGTTGTTGTTTATGATGATGATGTTGTTGTTGTTAATGATGATGATCATGATGATGTTGTTGATGATGATGATGATGATGATGATGATGACGATGATGATGATGATAATGATGATGATGATGATGCTGTTGTTGTTGTTGTTGTGATGATGCTGTTGATGATGATGATGATGATGATGAATGATGATGATGATGATGATGATGATGATGATGATGATGATGATGATGATGATGAATGCTGACGATGATGATGATGACGATGCTGCTATTCGTTGTTGTTGATGTTGTTGTTGATGATGATGATGATGATGATGATGATGATGATGATGATGATGATGATGATGATGATGATGATGATGATGATGATGATGATGATGATGATGATGATGATGATGATGATGATGATGATGATGATGATGATGATGATGATGATGCAGATGGCGATTCCTCTGTAGCCAACTGGAATGAAGTCGTAACAACCACGGATGTCATTAGCCAACCTATTGTGTCTAAACATAGCCAGACAATAAAAGGCACGACTCGTTTTCTCCATTTCCTCTGTACTTCTCATTATTCCGCTCATTGTTAGGTTCCTCGTCTAATTTCCTTTCTTCCGTCTCCATCGTCATGCCAATCCTCTTCCTCCTTCTCATCTTCATCCTCTGCTCTTTCCCTTTTTTAGCCACCATTATTTCTCATTCGTTCATTTGTTCATACACTTGTTCGTTCATTCATTCATTCTCCGCCATTGATCGTACTTTGTCAGTGCCAGTCCCAAGCCTGGATGAAGGAGAAGGGCCACGCTAATGGTCTTTGTTATCACACAGCGTTTAAACTGAAACTACTACTACTTCATTCGGTCTTCATTCGTTCATTCATTCGGTGCGTAGATTAGTTCGTGCTTTCATTCAGAGCCGGCTTTCTGTTTAGGCGATATAGGCGGCTGCCTGGAGCGGAATTTAGGGGCGTCAAATTCATTCGCATATTTTGTCATTCATTCGGTCATGTCCTTGCCTTAGCACAAAACTGTCACAGGTTGTTAGACCGGCTCTCTTTCATTCATTCGTTCTTTCTGTCATTCATTCGGTCGTTCGTTCATTCATTCACTCATTCAGTTTGTCATTCATTCGGTTTTCATTCGGCCTTTCATTCGTTCTTTCATTCATTCGTTCGTTCGTTCGTTTGCTCCTCCGTTCCTTCCTTCTTACAATCGTTCCGGTCGGTCAGTGAGCATGTAAGATGATACTGATGCTGGTTGCTGCTGCAGGTACAAGATGCCTACCAGGATTACATGCGACGCGTGGCTGTCTTGCTTCTGCGTGACGCCAACGTCACCGTGACGCCGAGTGACGAGGACGTCAGAGTCGAACAGTTTGTCAATGACGCCTACGGGATGGAATTCCAACTGGCATCGGTCCGTGTTTACTGGATAGTAGCCTATATAATAATAATAATAATAATAATAATAATAATAATAATAATAATAATAATAATAATAATAATAATAATAATAATAATAATAATAATAATAATAATCAATAATAATAATAATAATAATAATCAATCAACGCCTATCATGGCAATACAAAATGGAAACTCTCTATCTGTTTTAGGCACCACAGATTGCAACAACAGCCAGCCAAGGAGAATGACAGCTTATAACAATATTGAAAACAGTTACTTTTAATCAGTCTGTACATAAGTTTGTTGGCTTTATGAAGAAATAAATTTGTCGTATAATAATAATAATAATAATAATAATCAATAATAATAATCAATAATAATAATCAATAATAATAATATAGTGATATCAATTACGACAATTTATTCTCGCCGTAACACGGACATGGTCGCAACTTGTTATATACAGAGAGCATATTAGGAAATTATTACGCCTTGATGGTGATGAGTTATCTGCCCGAAGGCAGGTGTCCATTGTCTTTTATGCCACCCAGGGATGAGGTGAGTGAGGTGGTTTCCCGTTGTTTACTTTCTCACAGACAATTGTGGTGAGCAACTTGTCCAAGGCTGCTACGCAGTGGCTTGAGGTAGATTCGAAACCCTCCGGTTACAAGGCACAGAACATACCGCTATACCATTGCGTCCCACTACTTTGGCATTAGCCTTCTCGATATACATGTAACAAACCCACACGGTCACTGAATGATTCTTGATGTAAGAAATTGGAATGCGGAGGATCCGATGATTCGGGGTGTGAATTCTTGAAGAGGTGAGACTTCAGTTTTGAGTGGAAAACCGGAGCGATGATAGAATATAGGAGCTAATTTCTTACAACAATGAAATAACATTGGGTAATTAGCCGTGGGACGTTTAATTGCTGCAGAAAAACAATGTTCTGTGCCTTGTAAATGCGGAGGGTGAGCAGGTTCGAATCTTACTCAAGCCACTGCGTAGCGAAAACTTGGACAAGTTGCTCATCCTCAGTGATAGTCTGTGAGGAAGGCAACGGGAAACCACCCTCTCTCATCTCTCACCTCATCAATTAGCTTGTGTTTGTGAAATTTCGGAGTTTCAAAGACTGAATGAATTCTCGAAAAACAAACTTTGTACGGGATAATTAAGCTTGTTTGTACTTGCACTGATATGAGTTACCATTCTTCTTCGCTTGTGATCCGAATGAACAGTGTTAATTATAAGCAGTGAGGTGTTAGCAGCATAAAGAAACTCTGGGTTAATTGTTTCTAAGTCCATAGGGCATTTGCAAATTATGCCGATCTGCAGGCATGGGTCTTTCGAACAATGCAATGAGTGTGACAATGGACTCACCTGATATAGTGTGGAATTGTAATGGACACACTTGAAGATCGTATACAATAGAATGAAAACACTCACCTGATCCGAGTGGCATAGGTATATAAAGTCTTAGCTGTCTCAGGTTGCTTAGCTCTAAGGAACGTGTCTAATGCAATGCGTCACAGTGGGTTTGGAACTCTGGTCCAGATGGTCACATTTAATGTATCTGTTCTTTTTGCAGTCTGGCTGCATCATAATTATTATTATTATTATTATTATGTATTATTATTATTATTACTTTATTCTATTTTTTTTTAAGTCCTTTATGCCCCGAGGTATACAGGATCCCTCAGGGACTTTGAACATTAATAAGTTATTATTATTATTATTATTATTATTATTATTATTATTATTATTATTATTATTATTATTATTATTATTATTATGGCATAGTAGTAGCAGCAGCAGCAGCAGCATTTTTCAGCAGCAGCAGCAGCAGTAGCAGCAGCAGCAGCAGTACCAATAGTAGGTTATGGTCCTTTATATAATGCCCCTTTAAGCTAATCTACTCATGAAGCGCTTCCACAGTCTGCCTTCCAATCCATCCTACGGCTAAATAATGCAGTTTTTTAAATCAGCAAGAAACTTATAGTGTTGGCCCCGAGGCACTAGACTGAGTGGCAGGAACCGATTGGTTAGTGCGCTTGCCTTTTAACGTGGAAAGTGTGGGTTCGAGCTTCACTGAGACTGTTACTGTGTAGGAACCTCGACAGGCCTGGATTTAGGCATGTGCAATATATGTGCCAGTGCACAGGGGCCTCCACCACATAGGGGCATTCCACCACAAATTTAAGCATTTTTCGAAACCCCCACCTTGTGTTTCATAATTATGAAATATTTCAGTAGTGCACAGCGCGCACAGACACAATTGAAAAAATATATAAAACTAAGAAACAGTTGATAGTAAGTCTTATTATAGGTTAGAAGGTAGTTTGTCTCGGGCGTGAATTTATGTCAAATTAGTGTTTTCTTCCTCGCAAATTCGGTCACCAGGTCCTCAAATATTGATTTCACGCAGAATGTCAGCTTGCATGCAGAGGCCCGGGAAGTATTTAAAAGTTGTGTGAGCCAACCTCAGCCACGTACAGATTTGAGGTGGATAAAATTATCCATTACAAACTATATCACTATCCATTTCCACGTATTATATATATATATATACATATATATAACACATATATATAACACACACATATATAACATATATATATATACATATACATATAACACTCACCAATTCTCCCAGCCTCCTATTATAGACTATTCGTCAGTTGTTCACAGTCCAACCAACCACGCCGCTCAACCCGCTCTTCTTCCGCCCTAACACTTCCCCGTCCACCATCAGTAACCTCATTGCTAAAATTTACAAATCGCTCCACAGCCATAGCAGTTCTGCCTCTCTGGAATAAACTCCCGCCAGAATTACGAAAAATATCAGATGCTTTCTACTAACTCACTAAAACTCTTTCAGTCTTGCTATCTCTCCCAGGTCTCTCACTGAAAACCGAAAACGCTGCTCTTTCACAAATCTTATCCTGATTGCTCCTCTTCTTCTTGCTTCACTTGCACTTCAATTCTAAACACCATTCACTAAACACCATAGAAGCATAGACGCCTGACTGTCTGCCTGCCTGACAGTGCCTAGCAGGCTCCTTTAGGTCTTGACCCTGTGGCTATCGATTTTGTTTCTGATTATATAATATTATTATTGTTTTGACTGAGCATCTACATGTGAATTATAAGCTGTTTCCAGCGACTTATAGTTTTTGTGGGCGCTGAAGAAATCTCGAGATTACGATTGTGATTACAACTTACAAGTATCAAGACGGATTTTTTCCGTGGAAGAAAATAAAATTTACAGGAATTTGGTCATCTATAATGCTATATGTAAAACATTTCTTATGTAGGCCTACAGATTTAGGCTGTGGCAAATTGGTTGTAGGTCTAAATGTGAAATGCAATCTCAAAAGTTAAAGTAGTGTGCACTTGTTTAGATGTACTTACCATCACATCTCCCTGCTGATGACTTTGGAAAACGACAGATAAGACCTCTTAAACGATTTAAAAGGCGGTCTGCTATTTACAGCAGCACTTCCTTTATTTATCAATTTTATGTGATAGGCCTGTTGCAAAATTATTTTTAATCCAACGTAGCCTACACTCTAGAAGAACTGATCTATCCTCAATTCTTCTCGCACTCTGAGGAGCCCACTCACTGAAGACTAGGCACGTGGAGAGAATTCCCCCAACAATATGCTATATATATATATATATATATATACATATATATATCAAAGGCCTATATCACAGCTATCTTAATAATCAGATGTCCAGTCTGCAGCCACCTCGGTCCAGTCTTGTAGGATGATAATTTGCGCGTGTCACATCAGGAGTTCCTCTGCTTTCATCAACCACATTTAGACACCTGTTGTACCGTTCAGGCCCAAAGAGTAAGGTTATACCGGTGTCCATGATAGGCGCAATATATCATCCTACAAGACATTGGCAGTTGGCAGTCGTATAACTTGCTGTTCCTTGCCTAATGCCAAGGCGCTTTGGTTAGGTTCCATTCATTTACTGTGTTATTTTCATAGTATTAATAATGTTTCCAAAAGTTGTGTGAGCATGCCCTTGCCTTGGCGCCACAGGGCCAAATCTTGTGTGAGCATCGGCGCCTTTGGCGCCATAGGTTCCCGGGCCCCTGCTTGTATGCTCATTAGAGCCAGATGGGACAACAGCTCATTGCCCATTGATGTGCGAAGTCTGTTCTTTATTAGTTTCATTTTTGAGAGGGAACGTTCCGCACTGCAGTTACTGACCATCAGCACCAGATACATGCTGATCCGAGTGCTAATTCCACGTACATTAGGAAATGAGCCCTGAACTTGTTTCTCGAGTATCAGCTGATACATGAAATGCTCTCGAGAGACGTCTTGAGCTTTTCGTCCTTGAATGTTTCCACAAAGTTAACAAACTGCAAAGGCTCATTTC
This sequence comes from Aporrectodea caliginosa, assembly GCA_020284085.1. Classification (NCBI taxonomy): domain Eukaryota; kingdom Metazoa; phylum Annelida; class Clitellata; order Crassiclitellata; family Lumbricidae; genus Aporrectodea; species Aporrectodea caliginosa. The sequence continues at coordinate 983,013 of JACEVL010006449.1, forward strand.
CTAAGCATGCATCAAGGTCGTCTTTATAAACCTCAACGAGATTCGATGCTGCTGCCAGTAGCCTAGTTCTTGTGATCAAACTACAAGCAGTTTGCGTAGGCAACCGAACCGAGACGAAATAAGCTCGTAAGCACCAAGTCGATGTTGCAAAGCAGTAAAGCAGTAAACTGATCAATGACTGGTAGAAAGTTTTATAGCGCTTATTCAGGGAAATTTACTCTGACGCGTCACCAGACCACAGCCAAATAAGGCAGTTTTTATCTACTAGTTCTATCTTTTCAGCGTCCTAAGTTATGTCGCCCCTGTATATGGGTTTCAGCGTTGGTGGAATACAAGTTGGATTGACGAAAAGAATTCTTGCTAAATAGAAGTCGGATTGATGAATAATTCTTGGCTTAAATTGAAGTGATACTGAGAAAGAGATTCTTGCTTGCCGTCAACAGTTGGATAATTGTTGTTTAAATATATTAGAAGCTGGATTGACGAAACGAATTCATTACGCCTAAATAGAAGCTGGATTGACTAAAAGGATTCTTGTCAAAGTAGAAGTTCGATTGATGAAAAATAATAATGGTACAATGGGCGAATAATTTTGTAACACTAAAAACTACATACTCATTTTCCTAGCTGCAATTAGGCCTACATCCTTGGCTTTCAGATATGCTGGAGTTGACCTGTTGTGTTTCGCGAGTCGTGACTAGTGAGCCAGCCTATAACTGCCGACGGAGTGCAGTTTCAGGCAACATACGCACCTTGCCTGCGGCTGGTTAAGGGGCCTCCACCACAGCGGTGCACTGGGGCCTCCACCACAGTAAATACGGCCCTGAACCTCGAGCAAGTCCATCACTCACAATTGCTCAGCGCCATCGATGCTCTGTAGTACAGTCATGTATGCGCCTCTGTCTTAACTGTCTCAGGTTGCTTAGCTCTAAGGAACGCGACAAAAGGTGCTTCAAATAAATAAACATGCTTGTAGTCTATACAAACAAATAAATGAACAAATAATAATTATAAGGGTACCTTGTCTTCAAACCCTGAAGAGGAGGCCTGACCCTCCAGCCATTTATCTCATAGTAATAATAATGTTTTAAGTCCCTGGGGGGGAATGAAGTACCTCAGGGCAAAAAAATAATTATAATAATAATAATTATAAATAACCAGTGTTCCCTGCGTTACAAGGTGAGTGCTGTAACAAAGCGGCTACCGTGTTCTACTAATGAATTAACAACTAAAGTAAGTATGTTAATGAATACGTAACGTGTCAGGCATAAGCGAACGTCATTTTGTTTAGGCCAGAAGCAGAAAGTAAGGCGAATTATTGTATTTCAATATGGATTGTATGTATGTATGTATGTATGTATGTATGTATGTATGTATGTATGTATGTATGTATGTATGTATGTATGTATGTATGTATGTATGTATGTATGTATGTATGTATGTATATGTATGTATGTATGTATGTATGTATGTATGTATGTATGTATGTATGTATGTATGTATGTATATATGTATGTATTTGTATGTATGTGTTTGTATTTGTGTGTTTTTCGTATCACTTAGACGATGCAATCTCTTCTGAGAAGGCGTCTTCTGTACGAGCGGGTGACTACCACTATCGGAGAAATTGACCGCAACTTCACCCAGGTATATTATAAGCACCCGGTATTTACTTAGTGACTGACTGACTGACTGACTGACTGACTGACTGATAGACTGGCTGACTGACTGACTGACTGACTGATAGACTGACTGACTGACTCACTGACTGACTCAGACTGACTGACTGACTGACTCAGTGTTTGACTGGCTGGCTGATTGATTGACTAGACTGACTGACTGGCTTACTGATTAATTGGCTGACTGACTGACTTAAACTGACTGACTACAACTCAATCGGTCGACTTAACATGATGTGACTACGATGTAATATAATGTAATAATAATGCGTGGTTGATATAGCGCTACTTCTACATAATTGTATCTTATCCAAGGTCATCGGCACAGCATAATGGCATGCATCTGATATAACTTCTACATATCTCATTCAAGGCATCGGCACAGCACATTGCACAGAAATGCCTAGATAAACAGATACAAGGGGCGCGCGTGGTTTAGGGGTATGTTCGGTGCCTTGCAGCCGGAGGGTTGCGAGTTCGAATCCACCTCAAAAGCCGCCGCGTAGGGACCTTGAGCAAGTCCTTCACGCACAATTGCTCATGCTTATAAAATTGCTTCTGCGTCCGCCGAGCCGTGAGCACTTCTGAGCTTGGGGCAACCTTAGTAAGAAGGGCGATATCAAAGATCAGTTGTATTGTATGTATTGAATTGGCTAACTTGGAATTTTTGTTTGAAATTTGCTATCTGGTTTACCCTCCTTAGCGGGATCTCCATCCCTTTGTGGGCCTCCCTAAACTCGCCAATGCATTTGGTCAATTTACATTGCTCTAGATCATTACTGTAATGTTTTGGTTGCAATAAAGCAACTCTTGATTGACTTGATTGATTGATTGATTGATTGAGTCATTGGATGCAATGAGCATTTCTGGGAATCGTATTGACTATTGAAGTAGCCACAAGGATGTTTAGAATAGCAGTGCTCTGTCGTGTGCGCTACTGCAATTCGTTTAATTGGAACCAAGCTATTCACGCAATCATAACCATAACCATAACCAAAATTTCTAATTGAACCCTTAGTTCACAAACATATACATACAGACAAGTACTGAATCAGAGAATAAAGGGAGCAACTTAGGGCACCTAATGACACGGAAGGAAAATCCCTAAGGCGACCTAGGTGCCGCTAAACGGAGTCGCCCTTTATTAAAATAAATGATAAATATGTCAGATATGATTCTAATTCTTCTGCTTCACAGCTGAACTGGTTGAACGTCGTGAGAAGAATGTTCGAAGACCTAGAAGTGACCGAGTCAACTACTGTCCGACTGGTCTCGAAGTCATACTTTGCAGCGGTCAATGGCATACTACAAAATGAGACCGAGGCACATATCAAAGACAGGTCGAATATAATTACATGTAGCTAGTTCTAGTTCGGGAAAATGTCCATTCCCCTCGGCATGGAAAGAGATTACTTTGCATTTATAATGGATCACCAAGCGAGCGAACGACCATCCTGTCTAAATGTACTAAATGAAATAAGGACCACGAATATAGTCTTAGAATTTTACACACACAAACAGTCAATAATTTAGTCAATTATTGATTAATCAATTATAAATTAATTAATTAATTAATTAATTCGCTTTACTGTAGTTAAATAAATTTACCTGACCTTATCACACATTGCCTTACCTAACAGCAAATAGGTTTATTTCCTTACCTCATCTCACGAATTACCAATAAGTAACCGGATGTACGGCTTACTGCGCCTTTGTAAACGACAGTCACATACATGTAGGTCTCAACACGCAACGCCTGTAACTGCAAGTCATGTTTGAGTACAAGACTAAATTGCCTGTATTGATTAATAAATCTGATACCCGCAAAATTCAATTTACTGCTTGAATGACTTTTTCTGATCCCGCATTTCAACATTACCGTACTTTACACAAATGTACCTTACCTTACCGCACATAACCTTACCCTACAGCAAATAAGCTCGTTTCCTTAACTCATCTCTCAATTACCAATAAGTAATAGGATGCTAGGCTGCACTTGAAAACGACAGTCACATAGGTCTCATAACGCAATGCTGTAACTTCAAGACTACAAGACTAATTCTGTTTGAAATAAATCAGAAACCCGCTAAATTATTTGCACTTAAGTGCTTGAATGAATCCCGCATTTCAATAACGATTCCCTGACCCATCTGATCCTACACCTTCTCATTCTTCTCTACCTACATGTAGACGACATCCGCCTTAACAGCTGCTCTGCCTCCTCTCTTGACCTGGACTCTATGGCAACGGACTTGGATATCCATTTGAAAACTCTCTGCACAACCCTCTGACTCGACGCAACGCTCGTGAATAAGCTGGTGCCCTGTGCTTATCTTTCAAGTCAAGTGGCGCCTTAGAAATTTTAAGTTTACCAGTACGATTACGATTCAGTTACCTTACATTACGTATTACAATGTTACAATTATAGAGTACTGAACAATTACATGGCCTGGCGTATTGCACATCGTTACGCTGCGGACCTGTCGTGGGAGTACCGTGAAGCTAGTCTGCGGTACTTGACGGCGCTTTACGGAGAGAGAGAGTGGAAGCCGACATGGAAGACATGCCTCGACACGGTCTATAACCGCCTCGGGACCCTGCTGGCCACGGAATTCATCCGGTCCCATATAGCCCCAGATGTCAAGGACCAGGTAAGAAACTCCGCCGCTGTCCGTATACTCTGGTAGTGCCAGTCCCAAGCCTGGATAAAGGAGGAGGGCGATGCTAATCATAACTGTTATGATTCTTGACAGTGTCACGAGCGCTGCGGTTCGAGTCAGATGGAGTGGGGGGACCCGTGGCGCATTGGAAAACATCTGGAACTTCACAGAGACCTTAGTCCTATTCTCGAATTCAGTTTTTAAATAAATTTTATTGGGATATGCTTTGTAGGCTGCTACTAATCGCCGTTGTACTTCAAACTGTCCAGGCACCGGTTTAGATCACGAATTGCGTCGAGTCAGATGGGTAAATGACAGCGCAATGATCCGGCTTTTCAATATGGATTGTTATTATCTTCGGTACGCAAACCAGCTAGGAAAGAGGCATCAAGTGGTAAGCTATTTGGGGGGGTGAGTCTTCCTCTGGTTCTGAGTGTCCATACCCTCGAATTGATTTTTCCGTTGGATCTTCGGGGCTTAGTCGTTAATTCTCTGATTCAGTTTTAAATTAATTTTATTGGTAGATTCTTCTACATTCTGATATTAATCGTAATCGTAAACTTCAAACTTCCAGAGCGTCACGGGGCACCAGCTTATTCACGAGCGCTGCGTCGAGTCAGATGGGTTGTCCAGAGTATATCAAATGGGGATCCGGTTTTCAAAGAGACAAGAGTGGGGTTAATGAGGGTTTCCTTTGGGTCGAGAAAGATGGAAAGATGGAGGATAAGATGAGTAAACATTCTTGAGGGGTGAGGCTCTAGGTATGAGTGGAATGCCTGTGGGGTGATAGACAGAGGAGTCTGGGGTAAATGATGGTTGGTGAGTGGCAATGGCCTTTATTAAGTGCAAATTAAGTGCATCCATCCTTTTGCAAAACAGACCAACGTCGGCAAAAGGTCTCAGTTCCATCAGCAACTCAAGACTAACTTCTTCCTGGGTTGGGAGCGCCTCTGAGTAGGGGTCTTGGGGGGCGCTAAATAAGTTTTAATTGATTGATTGATTTATTTATTTATTGTATTGACTTGGTGTAGCAAAAGCAGGATTTTTACTTGTATATCATAGCAAAAGAACAGGATTTTTTATTATATATATATATATCTACGCGTGTTGTACAGATAAATGACATGGTGTCCGGTATTCGGTCAGTGATTGGCCAGAGAATTCTCGAGCTACCGTGGATGGATAACACGACACAACAAAGAGCCGTCGAAAAGGTTTATTACGCATTGGCTGGTAATGTTGTATAGTAACTGAACATTTATTTGGCGCCTTTTCCATGCATCCAGACATTTCCGAAGGAAGACACAGTGGCAGAGTTTATCGTCTCTTATAGGAACTCACAAAAGCGTTGTAAATACGAGCAGCTCAAGCCACATGATGCTATAGGCAAGCTATTCCAGGGGAAGGGAATAGGTTGCCGCTGCTTTTACGTGTAAGTTCAGGAAGAGGAAACAACGAGTTCAGACTTTGCAGCAGAGCAAAGGAAATTGTACAAATTGTGACCTCAGTCTGTAAAACACCTTGTAAACTCGGGTAAAAATTGCAACCTGAGTTTATAGCTCAGTTTGTGAAATCGGTAATTAAAAAAATTGTATAGCGCCGCTCACAGCCGAGGCCATTCAGTAGCGCTCCCAGTGTAAAAAAGAAGGGGTGCAAAAGAGACCCCTTTTCATTTGATCGTACCATTGCCAGTGACAGCTCTCCTCCCTACTCCACCACGGCTCTGTCAAACCACAAACGCACGTGTGCTAGGGCAGTATGGTACGACAATAGGTAAGTAAGTAAGTAAGTAGTTAACAAAATGACAATACACAAATTTTACAAACCGAGTGGTGGGCTACCGGTGAAGTCTTAGGACTCAATTGTACAAATACTAATTGTAATAGACCAACGCCGTGTTGTAATTCTTATTCTAATTGTAATAGAACATTTGCATAGTGCCTGGTCTAAACTCTCACAGGCTGTCTATGCATGTCTATCGGGCAAATAGAAGGAGTGTATTAACAGTTTCAGGGAATAAACAAGCCTGATATTATTATCCGTGAAATCGTTTTAAAGAATGGAAAGTCCGTGGAAAGCTTGTACCACAAGGAAGCTCTAATCCAGGGATGGCGAACTTATGGCACGCGTGCCCAAAGTGGTATATGCGCTCATATTTTTTGGGCACGCGGAATTTGGAGTCTCCCAAAATGTCTCCCAACGCCGAATGTAGCCGCCAATTTTACGGCTTAGCCGAAAAACCGCCGAGAATGTTTTTAAGCCGCCACATAAAGCTCACAAAGTTGTGATTGAAGTTTCCCGCTTCATTCTTCTTAGATTACCGTACAAGGATCGGATTTATTGAAATACCATTCTAAAACCATGCTGTGTTTGAAATTGTCGTAATATCTATTTAATTCATTTTTATGGCATTGTAACGCTAATGTCAAATATTGGCTTTTTGGAAACTATAGTCGATACATGAACGAAATGTTTCAAGCCGTATTTTGTTATTATAATTTTACGGCTAGCCGAAAAGCCGCCGTAAATTTTCTCAAGCCAGCCGTTAGCCAAAAAAATTGCGGCTTGGGGGTATGCTTAGAAACACAAAATCACTGTAGAACCTTCATTTTCTTTTACTAAGGACTTTATTGAAACACCATTCTAAAACCATCTTTGAAATAATGTCTTTTAATTAATTTTTGTAACGCTTTGTCAATTAAAACCTACAGGAGATATATGATTATAAACTACAAAATTCCGAGGGGAACGCGACGGTATACTTTTAAAAATGTTTTAGCGCCATTTTGGCATGCACCTTATAAAAGGTTCGCCGTCCCTGCTCTGAAAGCCTCTAATCAAACCTAATAATTATCTTCTGACGATGATCTGACCTAATCAAACCTTCTCTGCTCCGATATGATATGATATGATATGATTATTTTTTATCTGATTTAATCTATAGATTGATTCTGAGGCAAGCGATGACGTTGTTTTAGGTAAATTCTGTGAAGGCTATGATTGGCTACAGCGAAATGTATTATAATGAATCTCATATGGAAGAACTACATTCGATGGTAAGACTTTCTGTATAATATATGATGTATGGAATCATGCATATATATATATATATGAATATAATATTATCTCAGGACCGTCCTGCTGGAACAGTCTGCCACTGAATAGTTTCAAGGCCAAGGATACCATTTTTCGTAGTGCCAATAGTGTGGGAGTGTTATTTTCCAAGATGGCGGCCAATATGGCCGCTTAAACAAATGAATGCATATCTCAGCTTATAGGTAGGCTACCATAACAAATAGAGTGTCTAATTAAATAGATTCAAGGTCACCGAATCGATTTATTGCAGTGCCAATAGGTGTGCGAGTGTTACTTTCCAAGATGGCGGCCAATATGGCCGCCATAACACACAAATATGCATCGAAAGAAGCTCATAGGCAAGCTACAGTAATTTTCTGAAGCGTCGAATTTAATAATTTTAAGGTCAGCCAATCGATTTTTCATAGTAGCAATAGTGTAGGAATGCTACTATCCAAGATGGCGGACAAGATGGCCGCCAAAACACAAAAAATGTAGCCATATCTTAGATCACAATAAGCTACAATAACAAATGAAGGATCAAATTTAATAGTTTCAAGATCAAGAAATCGATTTCTCGTAGTTGCAATAGTGTTAGATTGATACTATCCAAAATGGCGGCCAATATGGCCGCCAAAACAAAATATTTATGTCTCACCTCATAGGTAAGCTACCGTAAGAAATAAAGTGTCGAATTTAATAGTTTCAAGATCAAGGAATCCATTTCTCGTAGTGCCAATAGTGTGCGAGTGTTTCTTTCCAAGATGGCGGCCAATATGGCCGCCAAAACACAGATATAAATATCTTAGCTGATAGGTAAGCTACGATAGCAAATGAAGTGTCAAATTTTATAATTTCAAGGTCAAACAGTCGTTTTTCGCAGTAGCAAAAGTGTCGGGATGATACTATCCAAGATGGCGACCAATGTGGCCGCAGAAACAAAACATGCATATTTCAGCTTTAAGTTTAGCTAAAATAACAAAAGAAGTGTCAAATTTAATACATTCAAGATCAACGTATCGATTTCTCGTAGTGGCAATAGTATGGGAGCGTTACTATCCAAGATGGCGTCCATTATGGCCGCCAAAAGCAAAATATGAGCTGAGATATACAAATTTCTGTGTTTTGGCGCCATATTGACCGCCATCTTGAAAAGTAACACTCACACACTATTGCCACTACGATAAGTCAATTCCTTGACCTTGAATATACTAAATTTGACACTTCATTTGTTAATGTATCTTACCTGTGAGCTGAGATACACATAGTTTTGTGTTTTAGCGGCCATATTGGCCGCCATCTTGGAAATTAACACTCTCATACTATTGCCGTTACGACAGATCGAATCCCTGACCTTGAAAATACTAAATTCGACACTTCGCTTGTTATTATAGCTTGTCTATGAGCTGGGATATGCATATTTTTGTGTTTTGGCGGCCATATTGGCCGCCATCTTGGAAAGTAGACTCTCCACAATTATGCTACTATCAAAACTTAATTCTTTGGTAGATTCAACACTTTATTTATGATTTTAAGTTACTTCTGAGCTCAGATATTTAAAAAATATTTTTTTCCTATGTTCCCCCATGACACTTTGGACTCAAATATCTTTTCCCCACAACATGACATCAAGGTGGTTATGGTGTCAGAATATGTCAGTGGCGTAACTTCATATTCTGGGCCCCCCTGCAAGATTTTCAAAATGGGCCCCCCTCCATACAGCCGATGACAATCTGATAGACAATTTTATGTTTCAAATTATCGACTCACTTTTGAGGCATACATTTTAATGATTTTAATTTATGATATTTTATTTTATTATTAATTTGTAATCTTATGCCACAACTAAAAATTGTTTTCGATTTGCATTAAAATTGATTAAAATGAGTCAATTTTACATCGTTTTTTAAGTTCGTTTTGTAAATCCTTCTTTTTCCGTCGTTTAGCTGCTCCACTTAGAGGCTTGCTAGCCATCATTAGTACAATTTTTTATTTTTAAATCTTAAATTTTGTATTGTAATCCGATCTAATGTTTTGTTGTTATATAATTTAAAAAAATAGTAATAATAATTTTACATTTTTATATTATTAAAAACTATTTTATTAATCTATTTAAACAAACTTTTTAAATAAATATCAACAACGATGGCCGACGGAAACTTGGCAATGAGACTAATGACGTCAGCATAAATCAAAGACGAAAAGTGAAACTAATTGAGTGAATTAACTGCAAATTTCAACGTCATCTGGCGATTATAGTTTGCCTTCGAGTCACTGCTCACTAGCTTAAATCAAAGCCTAGAAAAATATGCGCCGACCGCGCATCAATAGTAATATTCCACATCATCTGCCTGCCTGCATGATTTATTGATTTTACAAGGCTAAGGAGTTTACAAGGAGTTTCGGTTTCCGGCTTTCTGCTGTGCATTTATTAATTAAAATAGTTCATTTTTTCAGGTTTGAAAATGGGCCCCCTTTTACCTGGGCCCCCCCGCAGTTGCGGAATATGTCTGGGGTATTAACTTGTAAACACATGAAACGTCAAATTATAACTCCCCACAGTTGCTCACGCAATCAGCTGCAGGGGTAATTATTTACAACCCTTGGTCCTGCGAAGGTTAAACTCACTTCTTTAGATCTTAGATACAGATTGCCTTTTGTGAGTTAATTAAAATGCGCTATATTAGAATGTTTCTCACACATACAGACATATGTATGTATGTATCTATCTGTATGTATGTATGTATGTATGTATGTATGTATGTATATATGTATGTATGTATGTATGTATGTATGTATGTATGTATGTATGTATGTATGTATGTATGTATGTATGTATGTATGTATAGTATGTATGTATGTATATATGTATGTATGTATGTATGTATGTATGTATGTATGTATGTATGTATGTATGTAATGTAACCATGTATGTATACATGTATCGATATCCACATGGCTGTGAGGATGTCGATTGGTCGGTAGCTATATAAGTATGTAGGTAGGTATGTAATTATGCATGTTTGCATGCACCTGAGCAGAGTTTCAGTACTGACGAACTCGTTGTTGTTAACGAAGCTTTCCGCAATTAAGATTGGCGTGATCAGCTGTCAATAAAGTTACGTTATCAATTATTATCGTTGTCGTTATCGATTAGATTCTAATCGATTATCTAATCGATTATACAAACAGCTAATTCTAATTCTAATTCTAATTGATTGCTAATTATAATTCTAATCGATTAGCTAATTTCAGTAGCTAATTTTAATTGTGATCGATTATCAAATTCATAAGCAAATCGATTAGACATGATTATCAATTTATTAGCTAATCGATTGGACAAACAGCTAATTCAAATTCTAATCGATTAGCAATTTAACTAATCGTATCCATTTCTGATATAGATTTATATATAAATAAGAATATATATTATATATAATATACAGATTTATATATGCAATTTATATCGTGCACACAGGCGTCGGTTGAATGGTACACATATTTAATACATGATATAGTTTTTCATAATTGCAATTGTTATTCCTGTACGAGAAAACAACGTAGCCTTTTTTTAAATTCATGTCGAGTCTTTGATAATCGAATTTCTAATGGAATGGAGTTCCAGAGTAATGGTCCGGTAGCTCTAATGCTAAATTCTCTTGTGTTAGTCCTTGCTTTTACTGGACGATATGATGAATTTATTAGCTAATCGATTGGACAAACAGCTAATTCAAATCTAATCGATCCGAGATTTAACTAATCGTATCCATTTCTGATATAGATTTATATATAAATAAGAATATATATTATATATAATATACAGATTTATATACATCAATCAATCAATCAATCAATATTTTTTATTGCACCCGATAACAACAACTCAAAAGAATACATTTATGACAATCAGTAACAACGTAATTGTAATAAGAACGGTAATGTCACATAATAGTTAAATTGCGATCGACTAAAGAGGAGTAGCTAACGGGAACAATGGGTGGCTCCTAAGGGATTGATATCCCGCTAGTTGGAGACACCCAAGTACGTCCAATACATAGGTTCAGTAGATGGCATAGACAGAAGGAAACAAGGCAGTAAATTAGGTAGCTTAACTAAACTTATCTAATATAGCTTAACTAAATAGCTCGAGGATCAGTGCGTCGTGCAAACAGGCGTCGGTTGAATTGTACACATATTTAATACATAATATAGTTTTTCATAATTGCAATTGTTATTCCTGTACGAGAAAACAACGTAGCCTTTTTTTAAATTCATGTCGAGTCTTTGATAATCGAATTTCTAATGGAATGGAGTTCCAGAGTAATGGTCCGGTAGCTCTAATGCTAAATTCTCTTGTGTTAGTCCTTGCTTTTACTGGACGATATGATGAAGCCCTCCTCGTGAAGTGACCGTGAATCTGGGATCCGAGAGTGAAGTACCCTGCAAATGAATCGGGTAATAGCTTGTGTTCGAATCGATAAATAAATTCTCCTATTTGCAAATTTCTTATCTGTTTTAGATTTAGCAAGTTCAAGTCCCTGAAGATGGGGGCGGTATGAGCGTCTCTGCTGGCTCCCTGGATTAATCTAATTGCCTTTTTTGGAGGATTGTTAATTTATGGAGTCGAGATTCATAATTTGAGGCCCAGATTAAGTTGCAATAATTTAGATATGGGAGAATTAGTGAGTAATATAAATTTAGCCTAATTGTTTTTGGGAGTAGATACGAGATTCTTGATATTATTCCTATATTTTTAGCTATCTTTTGAGAGATGTAGTTAATATGTGTTTTCCATGATAAGTGTTGATCGAGAAACACCCCTAGAAACTTGGTGGAGTCAACTTGACGGATAATACTTCCTTCAAGAGTTAGAGCCAAGTTTATTGGTTTAATTTTCCTATGAGATTTAAAGTTTATAAAGTTAGTTTTGTCTACATTTAGTGTAAGTCTATTAGCAACGAACCATTTACTAATTAGGGTTAATTCGATGTTGACGATTTCCATAAGGGAGGTGCAGGAGCGATTAGAGTAAAATATATTAGTATCGTCTGCGAACAGGATAAAGTGCAAAATTGTAGATACATTAGCCAGGTCATTGATATACAGTAAGAATAGAAGTGGTCCGAGGTTTGACCCCTGTGGTACTCCATATGTAATGTGTCCCAAGGGCGATAGTGATCCATTGCATAAAACTTTTTGTGTTCGTTCGCTAAGGTAGCTTTGGAACCATTTTAGTTGTAGGCCTCTAATACCAAAATTTGACATCTTTTTTAAGAGGATAGAGTGATCTACCGTGTCGAAAGCTTTCGCTAAATCTATAAAGATTCCAATCGAATATTCGTTATTGTCAATTGCTTTTGAAATCTTTTCCTCCATATCGAGCAGGGCCATAAAGGTGGAGTGTCCCGTCTGGAATCCATGTTGAGACGGATGAATTAGGTTGGCTTTATTAACATAGGAACTAAGCCTATCGTACATAACTTTTTCTAGAAATTTTGCAAAGTACGGAAGAACGGAAATGGGTCTGTAGTTGGCCAGGGAATCCTTTTCACCTTTCTTAAAAATTGGGACCACCTTAGCACTTTTGAGTTGGTCAGGGACAATTCCGTGTGCCAAAGAGCAATTGATAATTTCTGTTAAGGGTACGATTACGTGAGAAAGATTAGGAGTTGCTATGTAGGGGTCGATACCATCGATACCTTTAGTATGGGTTCTTTTTAAGTTCTTTCCTATAAACATGATTTCTTCTGGAGTGGTCAAAGTTAGTCCCATAGAGTTCAAGTTCGAAGGTGGCAAATAATCTTCAAATGAGCAGGGTGAATCTTGGAGCTTAATGGCCAAGTCATTGGCTATGTTGAGAAAGTAGTTATTAAAGCTGTCTGCTATTAAGTCCGCATTATCAGTTTTTGTCCCATTAATTACTAAGTGATCTATTTTTGGATGCATATTATCTAAGTGCATTGCCGAGCGAATTAATTTCCAGGTCATCTTTAAGTCATTATGATATTTGCAGAATTCTGCAGCATAAAAATTTCGTTCCGCGTTAATTCGAATAGACTTGAATTTATTTCGATAAGCAGTAAATTTTTGCTTATTTTCGGCATTAGGATTCTTCAGGTATTTAACATATAGTTTGTTTTTTTTTCGGCAGGATTTTAGTAATCCAGCCGACATCCAAGGTTGGGCATAGTTTGTTTTTGGATTTCTAGAATCAAGTTTTAATGGAAATGCACTATTATAGGCCCCGCTATATTTAGCAATAAAGCAGTCATATGCTTCATTTACTCGACCCGTTGCGCAGTAACCCAAGACCGGCTCCCAGTTCATGTCTGCAAGAGCCTTTTCAAATTGTTTCAAGCCCGAGTCAGTGATGGATCTACTTTCCCTTTTTCGAAATTCTTGTCTAGTTGTAGTCTCAAGTGTAAATTGTGCATAAATTGGCAGGTGGTCAGATAGATCTGAAGTGATGATAGAGGCGTAAAGCAATTTAGACCATGCAGTGCAGAAAATATTGTCAATTAGTGTTTTGGAGTTAGGGGTGATTCTGGTAGGTTTTGTAATAACCGGAAGGTATTGATTGGAGATTAGGCAATTATAAAAGATGTTCGTTTCTTTATGCTCATTTACCTTCAGTAAATCAATGTTATAGTCTCCAAGGAGTATAATCTCAGTGGAGTTATTTTTTAGGCATGCTGCTAGTTCTTCGATTTCATCATTAAATTCCTGTAATCTTTGACCAGGGGGTCTGTAAATTATACCGATTATAGGTGTTGTTTTCATAAGTTTAACTCTAATAAAAAGACTCTCAAAGGTTTTTGGTTCGCTCTTTCCTTTAAGCGGGTTAAATATTTGAAAGTTGAGATTATCTTTTATTAAAAATGCCACTCCACCTCCTCTCCCTCCAGATCTGGACCTACCAACAAAGTTGTACCCCGGTAATGTAATAGCATCAGCAGAGTCATTATCGAGCCAGGTCTCAGAGAGAGCCAGAACGGAAATTTGTAGTTTTTCAGCAAGTTCATTAATTTCTGCTATTTTAGAAAAGACACTGCGACAATTTATATGCAATACTGAAAAATTTAGTTTCCCAGAGATTTCTTCATCTCTTATCTTCTTTTCAAGAGTTGATGTAGATATGTAATCACTGTACCAATTATCGCGTTTAAAGTAATTTTGGTCGGGGTCAAGGTACTGGCTATTGAGAATAGTTTCAGTTTCTAGTTCGTCCGGGAAAACCATTAGTTCTGATTCTTGCATAGGATCAAGCGTTTCAGCGCGTATCAAATTGAGTTGCGATACTTCACTCTCAAGACCCGTATCATCATCACCCGAGGAGGATTGGTTCTTATCACAGAGAGAGCAGAGATTGGGAATAGCTTCGCTTATGTCATCGTTTGAATTGGCTATACATTGCCCATGAATTATACTATGACATGAAATACATCGTACAAGGTCCTCTAACTCTTGAATAGGTTGAAAACACCTGTTGCATCGAGCATCTGGTCCCCAAGTAGGCGTACTCGCCGACAGAATAGATGGTTAGTTTCCGCCGCCACTCCTTTTATAGTGCATGGTTGACTAGCTCAGCACAGGTTAATGCCTTATATATAATGTAATGTAATGTCGGGAATAGAAGAGCACGGGATAGAATAAAGTAAAATAAAATAAGATAAACACCTATCGAGGATGTTAAAGAAGGAGAAAGGAAGACAGTGAGGTAGTGAATAAATAAAATTCTGGCAAGAGTCTATTCTTGAAGTTAATCTAGAATAGCCCAAAATAGAGACCTAATACATATCAAATCAACAACTAATTCGCAATGTATAAATTCCTAATTAGTGGTAAGAAACAGTGATTGGTGTCATCATTTAAATGGCAAAGAATGTAGATATATGTAGAACGAAGAAAGAAGAAGGAAGGAAAGAGAGTTCAGTGAAAAGAAAAAATAGAAAAGCCTTGTGCTTCTATTACTGAAACTTTACCTAAGTTCGCTATTATATGTCTAGAGAAAAGATAGGCATTGATTATGCAACACAGGTAACAAATGAAAGTGAAAGAACGAATCAAGTTAAAGTAAACGACCTTTAGTTCAACAGCCGATAAATGAACCAGAAAAAAGATGAAAAAAGAAAAGAAATTTGTCAAAGCCATTAAGTGACTTATAAGAACTTTTCTTCCCTTCCCTTGGCTCAGCAAACAGAAGTCAGAAGTCACAGTCTCGAAAAGCAACTCACTTTACTTCGATCCCGAATTGGCCCAAGGATTGCACAGTAAGAAGATGGCTTATGAGATGGACGTCTTCCGCCGAACTACCAATGAGAGGTCAGCCGACCAATGTAGGTCGCGGAATCCGATGGATCGTGCGGTCTAGGGAGGACCCACGGCTGAGGAGAGTTGGAGAGAAGAGTTCGGAAGGGGGAGCAGGTTGTCTAAGTCCATCAGACTGAGTATGCGCAGGGGTTTACTGCCCGGGTCTTCAGACAGACGCAGAAAGATCGCTCCTCCAGCCGTCCAGGTGGCTGTGGCCTTGTTCTCCTTGATGAGTTGACGTGTTTTTGCATAGATTACGGCATTGGTCATGGTCAAATGTTCATTTATGAATATTTGAGATTTTTTCAGCAAAGAGCGGGCTCCATAGACCATTCTACGAGTTCTGAGTGTGACGAATTTCACAAGAATGGGTCTGAGTTTCTCTTTCCCTTTACGTGGTAGACGGAACGCCGTTGAGATATCTGTTTCCGAAATGGATAGTCCAAGTGTAGAGGTACAAAGGTTGAGAACGGCTTGTGTAGCCTCGGATTCAGCCGCTTCCTTGCTTGCAGGTGGATTCTCAGGCTCATTGAGGCCGTGAATCATGAGGTTTACTGCTCTTGATTCCATTTCCATAGCGTCGAGTCGAGATTTCAACTTGTTATTATCAGTCACCAGTTCTGTAATTTGGTTCTGCAGTTTCTCTTGTTGTACCTCAACATGAGCTTTGACTTTTAATTCAACGATTGGGTTGAGTTTAAGGAGGACCTTTTCTATTATTGAGTCCAACTTTTTCTCAATCATCTCCTCCATCTTCTCAACCAGCCATTCCGCGACTTTTTCATCTTTAAGAAGTGCGACCATATCTTCTGGTTTGCTCGATTTCTTAGACATGATCGAAGATGATGAATTCTCTATTGTTCGAAGGGAGTAGTTGAAGAGAGCATAGTTGAGGAGCTCTTACTAATCCGTAAACAGTCCGATATCAACAAACTGTTCTCGTGTACAAACAAAGTGTGCGCATGCGCGTGATCCTGACTGACAACGTACAAATTAGTACAGCTGCTTCATGGATGTGCGAAACAGGTAAGACCATCCCATCGAATTAACACGATCAAACTTTCGTCTAAAATCTCTCCAATCTTCGATTGTTTAGAAAAAAAACGATGTTCCAAGTGATCCCAGGACTGCTTATTAGTACATTTGGTAATTTTCCATAAGAGAATTGATCCTGCCACTGAGAATTTAACGAAAATGTAACCGAGTGACGACGTACCGCTCGCACCTAGTCGACAGCCATCATGATATATTATATATATATGCA
>JACEVL010006449.1:1005000-1010000 GCA_020284085.1 Aporrectodea caliginosa
TAGATATTTTTTATTGTGACCTTTCAAGGTGCCTGTCAGCGGAATTTATCAGGCGAGGAAACTGATGGACGATTTAGGAGGAATTCGAGCAGCGTTTCGCGTGAGTCGATTTGTTCAATCATTCATTCATTCCGGAGATTTATATAGCGCCTCTTTAAGAGGCCTACTCAGAGGCGCGATTTGTGTATTCGTTACATGGCGAACTGACTAATGCCTGACATATAGAGTCATTGCTACTTTTTAGTTGAATTAACCAAACGCAAAGAGACTTTATGCATGCATAGGTGTATTTAGAGGGTGGTTTTACGGGTTAAAACCCCCAAATGAATGCATTACTGTGATCGAAAACTAAAAATAGAGAAAAATACGACCATTTCCAATGGTAAGCCCCGAAAACTTAAATCCCCTCTGAATTTTTTTCTGGCTATGATCCTGTATGCATGGATGTGGGTAAAGCCTTTGTCGACCTAAAAAAAACGCACGTAGGCCTACATGACTACGCATAATACATGCATACATAACATACATGTATACATATATACATATGCATATACACACATTCATTCAATTCGCTGACCTCTCTTTTTTGCCCCTGGTCTCTCACTCCGCTCTTCTTCTTCACGTTCTCTGCCCTCAGGCAGGTTCATATGTCCAACGACGCCATTTTTCTCTGTTCTCTGCTTCTCTTTTCAGTCCGCTGTATCTCTCCTCTGCCAACATTCAGTCCAGTAGCATTGTTCTTGGCCTACCTCTCATCTTTTCCCCCTCCATTCTTCCCTCGATGATGTCTCTTAGTAGGGTGTCGCTCCTTAAGATGTGTCCTATCCATTTCTTCTGCCGCCCCCGTATAGTGCCTATCAGTGATCTTCTTTCTTCCACCAGCTGTAAGATTTCCTCATTCGTTCTTCTCTCCACTCCGCTCCATAGACCGATATGACCTTCTTGTTCCTCGCTCGCCAACTCTGCGATCTTAACTGGGGGTATTGATGTCTTTCTCGTTGTCTGAAGACTTCTTCTTTCGCAGGTTCCTCGCATTAGGAACGCCTCTGTGTAGGTAATATTGTGAGAGGCGCTTTATTACTCTGTAAATACATTAATACAATACATACATACATACATACATACATACATACATACATACATACATACATACATACATACATACATACATACATACATACATACATACATACATACATACATACATACATACATACATACATGTACATGCATACATGGCATGCATACATTCATTCATGCATATATACAAAGATTTCGGTTGTCCCAGGGCGTCGCCTTCTACGCTCCGCAGAAAAAGGAGTTCTTATGGTTCCTTTTGCTCGTACTGCAACAATGCAGAACCGAGCTTTTTCTGTGGCAGGCCCAATGATCTGGAATGGTCTTCCTCTAGAGCTGCGTCTACACCCTGGGAGTCTGCCTGAAACGTTCCTTACTAAACTCAAAACTGTTCTTTTGGGCGCGTTGGAGTCGGGAGCGCCTCTGAGTAGTTTCCTTGAAGGGGCGCTATATAAATTCCCGAATGAATGAATGAATGAATAACATACATACATGTGCAATTGTACATGCATATATGGCATGCATAGGCCTACATTCATTCACACATACATGCAATAGTCATACATAGATACGTATACGTCCATGGTATTTTAGGCTTACAAAGAGTGGACTAAAAGTAAAGGAGCCGAGGCGCTTCCCGTTGGCCAACGACTAAGTCGCGATCAACTTTTCTTCGTAGCCTCAGCCCAGGTAAGTGAACACCTGTTAAGATTGAGCAAGTAAGTGAACACCTGTTAAGATTCCGCAGGTAAGTGCACACCTGTTAAGTATTCTGTTTATAGGCCGTACGGAGTCTGTCATCGAAATCCTACAGTGGAATATTGGTGACGTGCTCATATGTTTTATTTGGGTCCTTTGAGCGGAAAAGTCACGAATCCTTACTTATTTATTTACTCATTTTGTCTGCTTACTTACTTACATGTCAGCCTTTGGCCACGCGCCAGTCTACTGCATAGACAAATATGCACAACCACGTACCAGGTACCCACTTCTGCTGAGTCTAATATCAACTTGAGTACTAGGCCCAGCCTTGTTTAACATGAAGGCGAATAGCATATACCCATTTACTTACGAAGTAAGTATTCACTTTATGAAGTAGCCCGAACAAGTTCGTTCTTCATAGAGCAGGAAGAGGAGCTCAAGACCGATACAACAGTTACTGGCGAATAGTTGTGGAAACTGTCCACGCTGCTGCTGCTGTTGCTGCTGCTGCTGCTGCTGCTGCTGCTGCTGATGATGATCATCATCATCATAATCATAATAATCATCATCATCATCATCATATTCATTATCATCATCGTTGTCGTCATCATCATCGTCATCATCATCATCATCATCATCATCATCATCATGCTGATGATGACGACGATGATGATGACGATGACGACAACGATGATGATAATGTATATGATGATGATGATTGTAATAATAATAATAATCTTTTCTTTAATAAGCGCCTGACAAACGCACTGCGCTGTACATTTACATGTTATGCAATTTAAATCTTAACTACTAACAGAACAGACAGCCTGCAATACAACGGCGCTAATAGCAGCCTACAAAGCATATCCGCCTACGGGACTCGAACTCGGTACCTCTTGCTCTCTACGCCAGATGTTATCCAATGCGCTATCGGGCTATTATTATTATGATGACGACGACGACAACGATGAAGATGATGATGACGATTATAATTTCTTAACGTTTTACCAAAGCTGACGTATAGTGCAATTCCGAAGCCTCTTAAACTTGCTATGAACTCGATACTTAACCTAATAGAAAAAGTAGTAGCCAGTGTTTGACGACATCTTATGGCTGCCAAGGCCGTTCAAGTAGCCCTCCTCCTTTCTCTAGGCTTGGGACTGGCACTACCTGGCTACTGGCATTGCGGGTAGTGGCTGAGTGACTTTAACTTATCTTAGAGTCTAAGAATTATAAGTTGTAGATGCTGGTTTTGAGTGAGATGTTACGACAGACTATAGCCCACGGTGTCGAAAAACGTTTAATTGGTTTAATAGTGGCAACTGAAAACTTCGCTTAGTTTTTATTATTATAATAACCAACATCTAATAATTATAGTCGATGTCAATTTATGTATCGTAGAGGGAATAAAATAAAACTGTTGAGTCATACGAAACTTCTATGCCACCAAAGTTAACAAGCTTTTTGCATCCATCTCGTCATTCGCTAG
This sequence comes from Aporrectodea caliginosa, assembly GCA_020284085.1. Classification (NCBI taxonomy): domain Eukaryota; kingdom Metazoa; phylum Annelida; class Clitellata; order Crassiclitellata; family Lumbricidae; genus Aporrectodea; species Aporrectodea caliginosa. The sequence continues at coordinate 1,008,269 of JACEVL010006449.1, forward strand.
AGGGATGCACTTCCACGGAAAAAAGAGAAAGAGGAAGAAAGGCAGTCTTTTAACCTAGCCTGAGAGGAAGCCAAGGGTATGAGGTGTTACCGACTTCATTTTCTTAGCCTCGGCAAATGAGGGCAAGTAGCCACACTGGCCAGTCCTCTCCCTCGCCGTCTCATCTTCCTACCGACATTGCACGGTCGGTGTACTCATTATACATGTAGCTGAGTTGTCTAGGTGGCAGAAAGGAAGCAGAAATCGCAGGAAAAAATTTCTGCTTTAATCTTAAGGCCACTTTTGCATCTTGTTAAATTAAAGCTAACAACTTAGTCATAATTTACGAAATTGCATAGTAGTGATAGCAGCATTTGCGGTCTGTTTAGTTATAATAACTTGAGCTGTTTAAATCTTAATAATTATGGTAGTAGGCCTAACAGTAGTAGTAGTATCAGCAGCAGCAGTAGCAGTAATAATGGTACGTGGTGGTGGTGGTAGTAGTAGCAGTAGTAGTAGTAGCAGCAGCAGCAGTAGTAGTAAAGTTATAGCACTAAACTTAACACCAACGGTATGTATACCGTGCTTCTTATGCCATAATTATGCTGTGAGCGCCTCTCAGTATCTACCTGGATAAGGCGCTATATAAATGCTCTGAATCACTGAATGAATGAATGAATGAACGACATACAAGTGTATTAGTCAGTGTAAGTCAAAGTGGTCCTACTGTACTGTACACATTCACTTCTAAAGAAGTTTACTCTTCATAGTACAATCTTGATTGTTTTTCTTTAGACCAAATGTTACCTTCGCACAGAAGAGGAGCTTTACCAAAGGGCTCGAGTGGGATGGCTACCTGAAGACTTGGAGTAAGCATTCACAATATCTCAGCGCTATGACGCAGCGACGTAAAGACAGCTCTACGTCTGACATATAGTCCAGAGATTTGTATAATAGAGGCCTTTATATTGAAGCCATTCCGCTGGATTTATTAGTTAAAGAGATAGGCTAAAAGTCCGGAAATAAAGATAATATTGTCTGGCTCCAGGATGCGTTTCTGAACTTTATTGCAACATTGTTAAATTTTTACTGTATTGCAATGTTTTGCATTGAAACAATTTGATCTGAGGAAGCAGAAAAATCAGTCTCTTAAGCTAGCATTGAGGAAGCCATAGGTGTGAAGTGCTAGCGACTTTATTTTCTTACCATCAGCATATGAGGGCGGGTGGCCAGTCCTCTCCCTCGCCGTCTCATCTTCCAAACGAGAGTGTACGGTCAGTGTACTCATTTATGCTGAGTTAGCTAGGGGTGCAGATGGAGCAGAAATCTCGAACAAAATTTATGTCTTGGCAGGGATTTGAACCCACGACATCTCGGTTGACAGTTTGCTGCACGCTAACCACTACACTATCGCGCCACTTGAAAGCTAAGCGCAGGGCACCAGGTTATTCACGAGCGCTGCGTCAAATCAGAAGGGTTGTTCAGAAAGTTGTAAGAGTCATGTATACACATCTATGAATTCATAAATGTCATAAATAAACCTTTAGGCCTATATCATAATAATTGTTTATCTCTGTTCTTTTCAGGCTGAATAGTCTTCTGAGTCACATGCCAGAGTTCACAGATGCGTTCCAGTGTCCCGTTGGATCTAAAATGAGAGCTTCATACCAGTGCGAGACTTTTTGAAAAACATCAAATCGAATATCAATACATCAGCTGAACGGTTTATAGATGTGCAGAAAATCTCATACGA
>JACEVL010006449.1:1020000-1060000 GCA_020284085.1 Aporrectodea caliginosa
TACACAGTTTACACACACATATCCACAGAAGTCATGGTCATATAGGATCCATTTTTTTGTGAACACGGTGTATTCAGTTGAGAAATCGACCGTACATAATTCGACGTTGATAAATGCGTTTACTGTTCGAGTCAAGAGAGAAGTCTGTCCAGATGAATGATTGATGAACTACTACAGAAATGAAATATTTCATATTCCGATAATTCAGACAGCTTGTAATAAACTTTTAAAACTGTGTTTATTAAATGGCTGCACACCAAAGTGTGATTAGCAATTCGTTAATACAGAAAACACTTACTTACTTACTTATACGGATGAAGATCTTATGCATGTATTTATGTCTGTGTGTATGTATGTAGCCTATCGACGTTTGTTTGTTCGTATGCCAGTATACGTTCATGTATCAATGTATGCATGTATGTATGCATATATTTCTGGATTTCTGTATGTATGTATGTACGTATGTATGTATGTATGTATGTATGTATGTATGTATGTATGTATGTGTTTTTGTATGTATGTATGTATGTATGTATGTATGTGGAAGATTCTGTATAAGCATGATTTGGATATCTGTAATAAGCCGGAAATATTTTCACCTTCATTTTCACCTCCATCTAAGAATACCGCCTACCTGTCCTCTGTGTGGCACGACGGTCTATTCGGTAGCACGCTGGTCTGCGTTCTAACGACTGTTCGTTTGAGCCTGCTGAGTAGCTTCCGGGTATAAGACCTGGACAAGTTGTTTGTCAACACTTGTTGTGTTCCTCAGATTCGTATTTAGTGATTTTGAGAACATAAATAAATAAAAACTAAAAAAGTAGGTCGTTTGATAAAAGTTATCTATCTCTATGAAAAGTGAAAGTCTACATAAAAGAATTGAGTCTTAGTCCTTCCGGAAAAGGTCCAATGGTAAGAATGTCGTCTCCTTCCTTGGTAGTATTAGTAGTAGTAGTAGTAGTAGTAGTAGTAGTAGTAGTAGTAGTAGTAGTAGTAGTAGTAGTAGTAGTAGTAGTAGTAGTAGTAGTAGTAGTAGTAGTAGTAGTAGTAGTAGTAGTAGTAGTAGTAGTAGTAGTAGTAGTAGTAGTAGTAGTAGCAGCAGCAGCAGCAGCAGCAGCAGCAGCAGCAGCAGCAGCAGCAGCAGCAGCAGCAGCAGCAGCAACAGCAGTAGCAGCAGCAGCAGCAGCAGTAGCAGTAGCAGCAACAGCAGCAGCAGTAGCAGCAGCAGCAGCAGCAGCAGTAGTAGTAGTAGTAGAAGTAGTAGTAGTAGTAGTTTCGTGTATTTAACTATACTGTGTGATAACAAAGATCATCAGCGTCGCCCTCCTCCCTCATCCAGGCTTGACTTGAGACTGGCAGGCACTGGCACGCACGCGCATTGGCGGAGTTGTCTCCTTCCTTCTGGTAAAGGCCTACTTTCAATAATTCTGTCTCCTTGCTTCTGAAATAGTCTTACTGATAAGAATTCTGGTTCCGTTTGATGGAGATCTATCAAAACGAATTCGATCGCTTCCCTCCTGGAAAAGAAGTGACGGAACAGCTAATAACGCCGACTCCTTCCATCTGATAAGAATAGCTAGCATCTTTCTCTTTCCTGAAGAAGAAGGTCTTCTGAAAGAGCTGTACTTATTGATTCAGAAGTTGTTTGCTTCGCATGGTTCTGATCGCCCGAGGGAACGGCAATCATGATTGCGGAAGGGACGTCAATCATCGATTGCTCGAGAAATGACGGTCCACTTTTTCTCAGTTATTCCAATTAGAGGAGATTTTTAAAAGACTATTTATAGGGTCTGTTGGTAGTATGAGCAAAACAGATGCCGAAAATGTCAACGAGGGCAGAATACGTAGTGTATTAGCATAGGTCTTATATCTGTATATCTTATGCATGCATACATACATACATACATACATACATACATACATACATACATACATACATACATACATACATACATACATACATACAAACATACATACATACATACATACATACATACATACATACATACATACATACATACATATATACACACACACACGCACACACACGCACACACACAATACATGCATACATGCATACGTACATATATACCAGAGATGCGCACGATTAGTTAAATTGCTAAACGATTGAAACTAAAATTAGCTACTGAAATTTGCTAATCGATTAGAATTAGGATTGGCAGCAGCTAATCAATTAGCAATTAGAATTTAATGAAGTGCCATGCAGTCAGTCCATCATTTGTTTGTCAATGTAAACTCGCCTCAATATGACTGACGAAGTTTCAATTCAATTCAATTCAATTTTATTTCCTGAACCAACATCAGACAATTATGGCAGTTAATGTAGTAATTTGCATAAATATTGGTAGCCAACATTTTTAAAATCTAAATACGATTAAAGAACGTTTCAACAAATTCAGAATAATTTCTTATCACCAGTCGCCTGTGCAGCCATTGCAAGAAGCAAAGATAATTCGAATCTAATCGATCAGCAAATCGTTTTACGATTAGAATTAGCTAAAAAATTGCTAATCGATTAGATTTGGAATTAGCTGTTTGTCTAATCGATTATCTAATTGATTAGAATCTAATCGATTAGTTACCAATCTCTGATATATACATGCATATAAAGAAAGATCAACACATAGAAACATACATAGATAGATACATATATATATATATACACACACATACACACATATACATATGTAGTGTATTATGTGGTCAACCCTATTCAGTGCAGAGATGCGCCTCTTTCGCCTGTCATCTACGGCGGCTCTTCAGGGCTTTTTTAAAGGAATTTTTAGAACTGCACAAAACCCCTTCTCTCTTTTTCAAAAAGCCATGGTAAATTATTCCCAATGACCTTTTTTAGCTATTTTTAACTGCACAAATATGCTTTTACAGCTGCACAAATTCATTTAGAAGTTCACATTTTGCGAAGAACTGCACACTAAAAAAGCCCTGCGGCTCTTCACAAGGAAGCAGGAAGACAATTGGATCTACCGGCTGGGACGCTAGATCAAATTGTATTCCTGCTCCACACAACGGACGTGACCGCCATTGTCTACCGCCATTGTCTTTGTGTCCATCCCTATGCCGACGTCAGACAATTGTCTCAGCACACAATGTCACTTTCCTTCTAACAGGCCACTTTTCTGTTACCATGCAACGCAAACTTGAGCAGCGTGATGACGTCAAATCGTCTAAAATTGAACACAGAAAAGGCCTAGTATTTTTTTGGTACGTGCCAACAGTTTCTCAACTTCCACGTAGCGAGACTGAACGCGATGATTCGATCCTACTACTACCACTGCTACTAGTGATGTGAAATGATTTTTACTGGTAAAAAATCCGGATTTTTTACCGGTAAAAAATCCGCATTATATTTTACCGTGGTAAAAAATGGTAAAATATGGTAAAAATGATTAAAATGGTAAATGCTAAAAGTTTTATTTCTTTTCACTTAGGGCCTATTAAATAACATAATGAATATTATTAGTAGGGCCTATCAATATTCACTTAAGGTTTTCAATGTCAGCTTCATTCACAAGATTGTAGCAACTGATCATAGGCTTGGGTGTTGCTCAGATATGCCCTATGCGCTTTGCTGTGTAAAATTCTTTCTTTCTTTCTGTTAACGGGCTCATCACCCGTTGACAAATAATGTAGGATGATTGCTGAATTGTGTTGAAATAATACTCGGTTAGTTCTTCCAAAATTTCAACTAGTTTTCATGCACCATTTTCTGTAGCAGAAATCTAACTATGAAATCTCCCAGCAAGTTGCAAGTAGGCCTAATATTAGGCTACTGTAGGGCCTAATAGACAGCTACACTGGAGCCTACGTATCTTCTATTTCTCTAAATTCTACCTACAAGAACTGATAAGTTGTAGCTTTTTAAACTGAATGAGACCTGATATGTAGGCCTACCAAATATCAGAGAAGTTTTCATCTGGGCTGAATCACTTACAACAATTATTGCAATTTGTGACAGTGGACGAAAACTCACTTTGTAATAAAAATGTGTTTTTCTTCCAAACAAACTATTTATTTAGCAATTCAATAGGACTACTAGGGCATTTTAATATTTGTCTGTAACTGATAAATGGCTAAACAACCCATTGGGGAACATAACCAAGATATTACATCACTTAAATCATTTGTTTACCATTTTTTAAAATATTTTACCAATTTTACCGGAAAAAAACCGGATTTTTTACCGCAAAAATATTTTACCGGTAAATTTACATCACTATCTGCTACTACTACTGCTACTGCTACTGATGTCGCTACTGCTGCTGCTGCTGATACAAAACAGCCGATACAACAAAAGAAAACAATTAATTAAGCCTTAAACATAAATAGAGTGAACCAACTCGTTAAATGACGTCCACTGTTTATCCTGGAAACCAATGACAACCGAAATGCGTCATTTTCATGCGCAAAGGATTCTTGCCTGATCGATTATCCTCCATAAGCGGTCTAGATATTGGCCTGATTGCGACTTAGATTTTGAGCGCTATCTCTTCATCTCTTGGTCATTGCTCACCGGCGCAATAGCAGTTAAACTTTAATTGATCATAGTTAACGCGAGATTATGGAGACTTGGGAAGAAACGAAAGAGGCGGACCGTACAACGCATCCGGTCTCGTCGAAACCGCTACACTCCCATCCGCAAGATCTTCACTTTTCGACTCCTCACCTGTACGTTCACAACTGTGCACAGTCAATAGTATAATATCTAAACTAGTAGACCTACAATAAATTATTATTATTATTAGTAGTAGTAGTGGTAGTAGTAGTAGCAGTAGTAGTAGTAGTAGTAGTAGTAGTAGTAGTAGTAGTAGTAGTAGTAGTAGTAGTAGTAGTAGTAGTACAGTACTACTACTACTACTACTACTACTACTACTACTACTACTACTACTACTACTACTACTACTACTACTACTACTACTACTTTTACTACTACTGTTTCTACTCGGCCTACTACTACTGCTGCTGCTGCTGCTGCTGCTGCCAATACTTGAATTAATAGAGAAGAAGAATATTTTTATTATGCTATATATCGGAAATTCGCAGTTATATTTAATTAAAAACATACAATACAATAATTATACATGACAACTCTACTCAATATTGCTCTCCTTTCAATGTTCTAACGGTCACTCACGACCGTATATACTATATACGACAGAAGATCGATGCCGTTGAACAATTTGTGACTGAACAACTTGCTCAGTGTCCTTACACAGTGACCTCCTGCATGAGTAGAGGCTCGAACACGTAGGCTACTCACCGCGTTATGAAGTATTAAACATGACTTGACCCTTGCGTAGCTCTTCTGAGATGATTAATGTTGTTTTAATTGCAATAAAACATAATTTTATCTTATGTTATAGTCGTGACTCGACTGTACCGGGAAATCACACTTTAAAGATCGTTATTGAGGGTGATGCTCTAATCATGGACAGCATTGGCGCAAACTACCCGACCAACGAGATGCAGAACGATGTCCCGATCACACGTTCGGTCGAAATAAAAGCCGGAGCCATAATCGCTGGTGTAATTGGCGGTAGCCTGAACGCGGGTCAGATCTTCATCAACGGGAGACCTGTAACCCGTCCAGCTCCGAGAACAGATGAGTTTGGTGAGATCGCTGGTTTAATCGGCGGAAACCTGCTTGCGGGTGAGATGTTCGTCAACGGAAGACGCATAACCGCTCCAGCTCTGACGACCGATGAGTATGGTCCGTACCTGGGTCACTTTCAGCCGACTTCTCCTTCCGACCAGGGGAATGATTACCCACAGCAGTAGAACGGGAATCGCCCTGAGGAAACACCGATGTCAACAATGACAACAAACTTACAAAGTATTTTAAATAGTAATTGAAATGCATTTAAGTATTTAGGTTTCGTATTTCAGATACATTAACATTATGTAGTTTTAGTTTAAATACTTTTCAGAATATTTTGTATTTGGAACATTAAATACTTCGTTAAAATTACTGTTTATTACAGCTAGCCTAATAGTCAGGAATAGGAAATACAGAAAACTACTGTACCTACAGACAACGGATACATTTACTTACTCTCACAAAGTTCGCGCAACATAAAGTTTTCTCGGTAATACTCATTAATTTTTGTTAATTATAGTCCTTATAGTACGCATGATGACTTATTATTAATTAGACATTTTTAACTACGTACATTTTCACAAGCAGCATAATATAGTACTGAAGGTTTGAAAGTACTGCTGTCTATATATCTTTATCCAAGCTATAGGGTGCATTTATTTTGCATTTAAAACACAAAATGCAACAATGTGTTTTTATTTTGTTGATCAACTACATTTTGAAAAATGTATTTTATATTTTCATTTCAAATACATTTGAAACGTGTTTTGGTATTTAATATTTCTTCTACTTCGACCTATCCATTGAGTAGTCCAACGTTTGATGTTTGTAAATTGTAGGCTACATAAAGGCTGATTAATACAGGCCTATGTTTAGATACCTGAGTATAAAATCCTAGGTGTAAAGGCCTGTATAAATTATATGAAGACCTGTCTATAATATAGGCTGGTATGTGTTCGGAACAGTTGTATAATAGTCTATACATCACACAAATAGGCACGAAAATCACAGGCAGCTTTCCATACAATACATATCAACACAATAGGCTACGTGAAAAATATATGTAAATATGTTTACACGCATTTATATATACACAATAGGCTATATATGTGAAACATGTACGCATATATATATGGTTACACGCATTTATATGTAAGTATGTATGCATGCACTTATAAAAATACGTGCATATGTATATATGTGCAAAAAATATATTATTACACATACATGTATAACACAGATTTATTTATATGACCATATGTACTCATATATACATGTATGATAAATGTTTATGTACATATAAATATACATAAATAATATCTCAACTCCATATATATATATATATATATATATATATATGGAGTTGATATATATATGTAATATATATATCACATATATACTACATATGTATGTGTGTGTATATATATGTATCTATCTATATATATATATGGGTTTGTGAGGATGCGATGGCAAAGCGCAGGCTCTATATAATTCCCGACGCTTCTTCGGGTCGAACGATAAATGCGACTTCATTACGATGTCTCTGTCTGCGACGGTGGCAGGAGCAGCAGCAGCAGCAGCAGCAGCAGCAGCAGCAACGGTTGCTGGTGATGCGGGGCTCATGATGCTGCGATCGATATCATTGTTAGCCGACGACTGAGAGGAGGAGAGGGGCATCCATGCATGGGATGGAGACTGAATCTCTGTCCCATATGGTTTCGGATTTGTATCTATATTTAGCATATGTGTTTGTGTATGTATGGTCAGCATTATGTACTCGGATTTGTATGTTTAGCATATGTATACAGATATGCATACTTAGCATGTGTGTTCGGATTTGTTTGTTTAGCATATGTAGTTGCATATGTATGTTTAGCATATGGATACGGATAAGCATGTCTAGCATATGTGTACGTATCTGTTTGTTTAACATATGTATTTACATATGTATGTATGCTTCATATATATATTTGTATATGTATGTTTAGCATGTGTACTGTAAATATGTTTGTTTAGCACATGTAGGCTTATTCGTATATATGCATGTTGAGCATAAGTGTACGGAAGTGCGATTGCATACGTGTTTTTATTTGTACGTGTGAATGTATGTTTGTGTAGATGTGTGTGTGTGTGTTTGTGTGTGTTTGTGTGTGCGTGTGTGTGTGTGAGTATGAATGTGTAGGTATGAAAATGTGTTCAGGTGACCAAAAGCCTTTCCCTGCCGATGCCGATCCGGTATCAGCCATTAATTGAGTCGATTGCCTCAGACAAACAATACAAACTCGTGCGCTGTAATTATCGTACTTACTAACTTACTTACTTGGCATTTCTTCCTAGTTGCGGCTTGGTAATTCTATATAGACTCTATATTATAGAGTGTTTATATCTCTACCTCCATGGTCCGGTCGGGTGGATTAATTTCTGCACTGTTAAATGAATTGGAGGTTTACTGCATCCATGGTGTCATTAGCGTATAATGAAGCTAGCAGTGGACTTAGCTCATGTGGCTTTATGAAGATTGAATTATCAAAACATCATCAGTTCCTGGACGTGACAAATGACCGAGGGCAAAATGGAAATCGTTTGTTCGTACCTATCACCGGTAAATGGTCTTAACTCTGCCGCAAGCGTCATATACGGCCGGACACCATCTGATCATGTCACAGACTTGCTGCGCGACAATCTACAATGGCTGCGTGTTTCCCAGCGGATCACTTACAAGCTATGCTTGATAGCCTACAAAGCACTGAATGATTGTATTCCAGACTACATCTCAGACTTCTGCATTCGGGTAGCAGACAACCGGAACAGAATCTGATGTTGGCCACGATCCTCATCAAAAAATCTGCTACAGGTCCCGCGGTCTTCTACGAGGTTTGGCGACTGTTCCTTCTCATGGAACCAGACCATGTAAAGAATGCGCCATCTATGGAGACATTTAAATCAAAGCTCAAGACCTATCTGCTGAAACAGTCATGTGACTGTGATTGATTTGTTGAACTCATGTACAGCGCCATTTCCTTCGACCTCGGCTGCGCTACGGCGCTATACAAATCGTCTTATTATTATTATTATTATTATTTTTTCGCCCGAGGTAAAAAGAATCCCTCAGGCTCTAAGATACTAAGCATAGTTGTGTTTTACGGGTTCTCGTCTCCATCGTGTTGCATAAAGGAGCCCCTAAAGGCCGCGGCGTATTATTATTATTATTATTATTATTATTATTATTATTATTATTATTATTATTATTATTATTATTATTATTATTATTATTATTATTATTATTATTATTATTATTATTATTATTATTATTATTATTATTATTATTATTATTATTATTATTGCCAATCAGAGGCACTCCCAGTGCGAGAGTCTCTCAATCCCTCCGGGCCGACCTTTCTTCTAAAATTTTCTTTTGACCAGTTCCGCAAGCGCCTGAAAACTTCTCTCTTTACCAGTGAAGACACTGGTCAGGGTCGGGAGCGCCTCTGAACTTGAGTGGCGCTATATAAATATTCGATAACGATTACGATTGCGATTACGAGTGACCCCGAGAAAATAAGGCTGTCTTTAAGCAGCGAAAGGATGGATGCAGGGAGGCCCTCTGCTTGAAGCAATGAGCGAGCCATAGGGAGGATGTTGTATTGTATTGTATTGTATTGTATTTGAACACTTGTTATAGCGCCCCTACCAGATTCCCATTCAGAGGCGCTCCCGACTACTGCGCGGACGCTGAATCGAAGTTTCACGCCGAAGCGCATTAGCAATTGCGAGTGAAGGACTTGCCCAGGGTCCCTACGCGGCGGCTTTGAGGTGGATTCGAACCCGCAACCCTCCAGCTGCAAGGCACCGAACATACCCTATACCACCGCGCCCCAGTTGGTTCCGTATGTAAGCAATATTCATAATTAATACATACATGTAAATACATAATATAGACAGATGTACGTATGTATTCACATACGCATGAATAGTGGGTTTGTTTGAGCTTTCCTTTTCCCGATAGGCGGCGCTAGCATACTTCTCGGACAGCAGCAGCAGCAGCAGACACACTTCTGAATCCGTCTGATGATGCTCTCGTCTTCCGCATCAACAGTGGCATCAGCAGCAGCTGAAAGCAGCCTCTCTCTCCTTCTTCTTCGGCTACTTTACGACCGCGCGACGACAAATAAACACATTAGCCATTTCCGATGCTACAGCAGCAGCAGCAGCAGCAGCAGCCGCAGCAGCAGAAGCGCTAGGTCTACCATCTGCAGGACCAACGCACACATTCACGGCGCACGATTCTCTCGTCAACCGACCGCATTAGGGCTGCGTTGGCCTGGCGCTGTCGCCGGCGACGAGGCTGATAGCCGCCGCCGCGGCTGATGGTGAGCTGCTACAGCGGCGGCGACGGCAGGCGCACCTGCCTGAGCGGATGACGAGTAAGCTGGTAAGATGCTGAGAACGATGCTGCATTTGATGTCTGATCGGCGACGCTGAGGCGGGTTCTTAGCGATTTACTCTTGGACGACGACGTCTGACGAGAGGGACAAATCGTCGTTGTAGCCGTATGCCGGCGAGAAATGGTACTTCTGATGATGCGCAACTCTGAAAATTGAATTGATTTAGATTGTTAGGCACGGATGCAGGTTTACGGTGAATGAAATACTTAGATATGTCGACTGCACGCTCTTCCTCAAAGTGTCAACTTCTATTCGAAATGGTAAGTAGGTAAAATTCATGTTTCAGAATGAAGTCGTTTGTTGTTGACTTTAGCTAACTAATCTTTATAAATAATATTTCTTGATAAACGCTGCACACTTCTGATAAGTCAACTGCGTAATTGACAATTTCAACTGCGCACTTTTCGTCAGAAAACGCACTATTTTAGGCCCTGTAGGTTTACGGTAAATATTAAGTGTTCATCACTGATGTAATCGTATCTTCGTTAACAACTTTTGTGGCGCCATGTTTTCCGTCAATGGCCTTAATCAAGGATTATTGGGGTGTGGAGCGAAACGCCGTTACTTCGAACTCAGTAGGCTACAAAGAGTTAATTAATACTATCTAGATTGAATTTTCAATCGGGAAATATGCTCTGTGCATGGACCACATAGACTGAAGGGGTATGAAAAGTGTTCTAACAGTAAAAAAACGACAGTTCTTGCAATTGCAATAGCTCTTCTACTACGCCTAGGATTTCAGGTGAAGTTTTAGACTAGACAACGGCTAGCATTTGGATTGAACCATTAAAGTTCAACCTGAAAATCTTGTAATAAATGTTTTCAGCATTCTTAGTTACACCATTTAATCAATCAATCAATCCTTTTATTGATTCCAGAGAATAGATTGCAGGTAGTTACTAGATTGAATTTTCAGTCGGGATACAGAACATTCACCGATCGTGAGACTGGTGATTATTCGCGGCTATTAACGCTAATGAAAGCCATGTTCTGCATGGACTCTTTCCTCCAAGGGGCCGCCTATAAAAAGTGTTCCGTTATGAGCTAAGACCGAGGCCACACGGTTTCCTAACTGCCCAACCTAGGATGATTTCAGGCAAGTTTTAGATAGACAACGGCTAGCATTTGGAATAAACATATCTACTAAATACATTATCTAGCCGGTACGTAATACCATATTAGCTACCTAATGCTGTCGCATTCACTAACATGATGATGATAATGAATACGACAATTTATATAGCGCCATAACACTGCACAGGCCGTGACACACTCAAAAATTAACAAGGGTAAGCTATTGACACACTCAAAAATTAACAAGGGTAAGCTTTGACACACTCAAAAATTAACAAGGGTAAGCTTTGACACGATCAACACTTAATAAGGGTAAGTAATCTTGAAATAATTAGTACGTGAAAGTGTCCACAGAAGTTTATGAGCGTCAGATCACAGAATTGAAGGTCATAATAACTATTCCAACATCTGGCTCCGGTAACAAAGAGAGGGAACGGCCACCAAGTTTAGGTTCTTGACTTTCGCACTAGCATGTAAGCAGAAGGATGACGGTCGAATTTACGTTATCGTAATTGTATATATACATAAGTATGCACCACTCGAAAGCCAAGCGCATATACATATATTCATAGCTAGCTGCGTCATGTCAGACGTCTTTTCCTGCCTACCTTCCTACCTACTTACCTAGCCACCAACAGAGATTGCACAGCAGATGTTAAGGCGGGTGCTAGGTCGACGATTGGAAGGTACAGGATCATGAGTCAGGATAAGAGTTAATGAATACGACAACTTTAGTTTAGCGTGGAAAGCCTTGGGGGTGACAGATAGAGGCCGTGGCAGATGATGGTGGATGATAGGCGATGAAGGGGAGGCTTTGAAACACTCAAAAATTAACAACGGGTAAGCTTTGACACGATCAACACTGTAGGCCTAATAAGGGTAAGTAATCTTGAAATAATGAGTACGTGAAAGTGTTCACAGTAGTTTATGAGCGTAGGAAGAATTGATGGTGGAATACTATTCCAACATCTGGCCCCGGTGTTGTAGGATGCACGGCCACCAAAACAGGTTCTTGACTGAATTCGCGCTGGCATTTTTAACCAATGGATCTCCGAGGATAAAGTGAAGGGCCTGATCTTAGATGACGAAGTGACGGCAACACAGTAGGCCTATGCACTGCAGACGCTTTACTCCGGTGCCGCCCTGTGCAGAGGTAATTGCAATAGTCCTAAAGGAAGGGCCTGTTCTAGATGACGAAGTACCAGCACAGTATGTACTGGGAACCAGCGCAGCACGTCGCGTAGCAACGTTTACATACACACATCTACACAGAAATCACATCATAGAAACAAATTAAACATCAACAATAGCAGAATTTTTTCAATGGCGTAAATGCGATTCATTTCAGGTAATTAGCAGTTACCGGTTGATTTAAAGGTGACTTTTGTTACCGCGTTATGCAAGCGTCCACATACGTAACCCGATTTCTTTTCACAGCTATAGATTATCGTTTAGCTGGAGCGTGTTCTGGGCGAAGCGCAGTAGATCCTCGTTACACAAAGTAGGTAAATTGACAAACGACGAATAGCAGTGGTCGCCGGATGGTTATTCTGGGACGTTCTGCGCTTTCCAAAGCCACAGTTAGTACGACAGAGGATTTAATTAGGCGCCGTCCTTGCACGGTAGTTGAATCAGATCCTGGACAGTGAACGAACGATGGCTTGTCTAGTTTAAAAGCAGTATTTCATTATAGACGAACGCATGTTCTTAATCAACTTCAGCACTACCAAGGCTAGCGAAGGTAGTGCCTTTGTGAGTTCGAAATTCCATGACACTGTTTTTCCATGGAGTGAAAATGAATGCCATATTGTCACCTTCAAGGGCTGTGGCAAATAAAGATTGATCTATTCGTTGCAAGAAATCTTTGAAATGGCCAAACCGTTCTAACCTTGACCTTCTTGAACATGATCTCTGAGATGTGATGAGGGCATTGTAAATGTAGGAGACCCGACCAAGGACACCAATGAACTAATGATGGCATTCTCTGGATCATGATTCTAGAGCTGCCTTGATAAAGCCATTGCAGACAATTATGTGAGCTGCCTTCCTATGTAGCACTTGTATTTCTGTCTGTAAAAGAAAGCAAACTCTACCTTTTGTTACAGTGCTTGAAGTAGTGGTATTGAAGCACATACCCTTGATCCGATCCCTTAATCGCCACTTGTCAATGCTTTCAATCACTGCCTCTGACATTTTAACTGCTGTTCCATCGCGAAGTTTAGGAACAGACACAGCTTCACTGCATTCTGTCCAAAGACCAGAATAGGAAGTCGGTCTACTCCTTTTCTTCCAAGGCCTGTAAAGTTTTCCATATTATGCCATCCCAAATGCAATACCAGCGGTAGTACTGCAGAGTCTAAGGCTGCCTTGACCTCTGCACTGAATCGGAGCTTCACGATGTTTCATTCGTGCTCTCTTTATGGCACTTGTTCTAAAGACGACATCCTTTGATCATGCTGTAGCTGCCTTGATGAAGCGATTGCAAAAACAATTGAGCAGCCTACCTGTCACTAGTATTGATCCTGTTTAGTGCTGCAGCCACTTTAGGAGTGATCTTATTCACCGTGCTTCTCACTCGCAGCTTTAAAGTTCACGGACCTTCCTCAGGATAAGGTGACAAGGTACAATTGCTGCTGTCCGACAATGATCCATCATCATAATCATCACCTTCTTGAATATCAGCTCTTGTGGTATTGGTAAGAACTGATGATGTCGCAACTACTTGTTTTATCTCCACTGAATAATTTTCCACGGATGCTTTACGCTTCATCACACATTTTTCCTTGAGTGTGAGGGTTCGATCTACTCTGGCTATCGTTCCTCTCCCACCTCGCCTCCATAAACAATTGGTCTTGCTCGATTTTAATTAGGGAGTGCTATCAAATTAATCAACCACTTGAGATATCTGCTGATTTGTCAAATTTTTTAAGTGCATGATTTAACAATAATTGGTTAAAATTAAGACGTGCACTTAACAGAATTTCAACTGGATTGAGCAAGTCCTAAATATTGATCAATCTTCAAAATATTTTTGGCTATAGAGTCTGAAGGTACCAAACGGTTGGTTGGAGGATGAGAAAAACATTACATGAAAATTCTCAATTAGGGATGGAAACTCCGTACCATACATACTTACCAAAACGCATGACTATTAAGCAAAATTTAAGGCTGGCAGACAATAAAAGAAACAGCTGATTGAAAATTGATCCCCATTCATGCAACAAATGTTCTAATCGATCATTAGATATATGGAGAATATAATAGGCCTAGGTTCAAAATATTGGTGTAGCGGTGTAGCCTTCTATAACAGTGTAAATATTAAAACATGTTCTCACACATCAGCATACATACACATTACGCACATTACGGTTTTAACACCGTACAATATAATAGCCACATGTTTTTACTGCTCTTTAATTAATATGCTCTGACATGTGATGACGGAACTATGTCTCCCCGTCCTGTTTAATAACTCTTGCTGTGCTTCAAGGCAGGACAACGTTGAGCTCTTGGGCGTCCAGGGCGGCTGCAATTTTGTAATTGCAATCGACATTTATATAGCGCCGTTCAAAGAGCAAAGCAAATGAGAGGCGCTCTATGCGTTAACCTTTATGACGTTGAGTGTCTTTAAGAGCTTGACCGTTACATAAGTTAGCAAAGCCATACTTAGTGAACTAGAAAGGTCACCAGTGGCCAGCAGACGCAAAGGCTTGGAGCCAACCAACGGATTCCCGCCGACAGTTGACAGATGGCGTGGATGTTCAGTGTCACGAACGTACAACGTTAGCCTACGCACTTCTGTTAGTTCTTTAATGTCATTCAGTCCTAACGGAAGACTCATCGCATTCTCGTTAGAGTCTGATGATCATTGTGTGATTCAGTCTCAGTATATCCACGGATAACACCCCCTGTCATTGGATTCCGCTGATACATCGGATTTTGAATGAATGAATTTTTTCAACAGAGTACGATTGCGGACTACGGCTTCACTAAAATCGACGGTTGATGATCACAGATGCGTTTATAACGACTCAAGATAATTACTCTATTAGTTAGATTGGATCAGACGGTACTACACTTCTGCCTTGGCGACTGTAGGGTTAAGTAGCGCTTGGAAATTATACTGCAACTTCTGCATTACATTGACTAGGACAGTTACATAATAACGGAGTTGTAACTGCAGGACCATGCTCTCAGAAACCTGCAATGCGACCCACTCCCTGCCAGCCACGAGCTCTCCATTGGTCAGTTTATAATCGAAATAATATTCGTGTTTATTGACGAGATCACTGACAAACCCAAGTAGCATTGAAACATGTCGGTACAAATTTCATGATCTTATTGAACACGTGTCTCGTTTTACAGCTGCCCCTTCGGGAGTGGAAGGTTGTGTTTAGACTCTAGAGGCGGGGGGGGGGTTACGGGTATGGAACCGCGTCTAATTGTTCGTCAAGCAAGAGTGTTAGCATTTAACTATCCCCTCCCCTAGGAAGTTTACGAAAGGATATTATAATAGCATAGGATAATAAGATGCTAAAAACTGCATCGACATGTTTGAGCGAGCTTTAAATAGTCTCCTATGTCGACAAACTAAACATCTAAACGTAGGGTTTAACGTATGCGTTGTACTTCGCAACTCAATAGGGTAATAGGACAGGGTAATAGGATAGAATTCCATGATAGGATAATAGGATAGGATACTAGGATAGGATAGTAGGATATGATAATAGGATAAGATAATAGGAAAGGATACTAGGATAGGATAATAGGATAGGATACTAGGATAGGATAGTAGGATATGATAATAGGATAAGATAGAAGGATTGGATTGAATAATTGGATTTGATAGTAGGATATGATAATAGAATAATAGAATAGTAGGACAATAAGATAGGATAATAAGATAACAATAGGATAGGATAATAAGATAATAGGATATCTATATTCCATCAACGCACGTCATCTCATTTTGAATGCAGTGAAAGCTTGTGGCTATTTGTACGGTGATAAAACCGAAAGTGTGTGTATGCAAGCGTATGTTTTAATATGTACAGTTATACACGATTAATTAAACATAACTAATACTCCGAACTTATAATATACTCCGACTATAGAAGACACAGTAAGCTTCAATTTAGTTTAGTAATTTTTTTTTTGAATCGCAGATTATCACCTATAACATATTAGATGTATGTATGTATGTATGTATGAGCACTTGTTATAGCGCCCCTTCAAGATTTCTACTCAGAGGCGCTCCCGAATACAGCGCTGACACTGAATCGGAGTTTCACGCCGAATCGCATCAGCAATTGCGAGTGAAGGACTTGCCCAGGGTCCCTAGATAGTTATTTTCACCAAGGCTCTGCTGTACACTGCAGTCATAGCACCAAAACTAGGTTGTTGGCTTCACCAAAGCTCTGCTGTATACACAGTCATAACACTAGAACATTGTTGAATTACGGCGCTGGCCTTGCACATTCCAGGATGAAATTATTTTCCATAAAATGTTCATATCCTTCAATATGGAATATCCTCCCAAGTTATTGTTTCGTTATTATTAATATATTGCGTTTATCAAGCGTGCAGTGCAAGTGCATCTGACTCCCAGGCACGAAGCAGTTGTCAGTGAA
The DNA here is from genome assembly GCA_020284085.1 of Aporrectodea caliginosa. Lineage (NCBI taxonomy): Eukaryota > Metazoa > Annelida > Clitellata > Crassiclitellata > Lumbricidae > Aporrectodea > Aporrectodea caliginosa. Next base: position 1,036,785 of record JACEVL010006449.1, read on the forward strand.
GGATTTACTCAAGGGCTTTTATATAGCGCTTTTAAGAGGACCTAAAAGGATGCGGCACACAAACATACATATAGTAACTGTCTCGGGAAGGCCCGAACCTAAACTCTCTGCGTTACAAGCTGAACACTCTAATCACTCGGATAACGTGCCACACGTGCGCCGCTCTACTCTATCGACGCAATTTGGCCCAGAAGCTCTGAACTTCCTTTCCATCTTCAGCTGTCGACGGGAGTCCGTTGGTTGGTTCCACGTGTGTGCGTGGGCCCGCCACTGGTGACTCTCGACTTACTGCGCATTGTTTTGTTAACTGATGTAATAATATTCGATCGTGATAACATTTTAACATCATTAATCGTAATCGTAATCGTAATCGTAAACTCGATATTTCTACAGCGCCCACAAAAGCGAAGTCGCGGGAACCAGCTTATTCACAGGCGCTTAACCAAAACACTATAGGCTATAGCGCAGAGAGCGCCTCTGAGTAGATACCTAGAAGGGGCGCTATATAAATGTCATTTACAGTACCCTACATTAAATTACATAAGCACGATGTCGTTATAAATTTATCCAGTGTCAGTAAGTTTAAGTAAAAGGTTAAAGATTGGATCATTAATAATTAATATAGTAGGTTGTTGAACCGTGAAGGTCCATTCGGCAGTAACAAGCTCATCTTAGTCATATGCTATGTACATGTATATACCCGAAATTTCAGGGAACGTGCATAATCACGGTATGTGTATATGCCCTGAAAATTTAGGGTTAGAAGTTAGGGTTAGATTAGGGGCTAGGGTTAGGGATTTAGGGGGTTAGGGTTAGGGTTATGGATAAAATAGGCTATATACAATAAATATACACATACCCTGATTATACACATTCCCTAGGGTACAAGTATATTCCCTAGGGTATATACATATTCCCTGATTAATACTCATTCTTTATAACATATATAATGTCTGCGTATGTATGTATGTATACGAGTGTATACGTGGGCCTCTATAGATGAGGTAACGCAAAAGGAAACCTCTGCCAGATTGATTGCACGACTGTATACATGCGATGGCTGTGTCGTCCTATGATATCTTTCTCCTCAGTCGTCGACCTCCTCGCATCTCGTCCGGGCGATGATTGCAGACACTCGGCCGCTGCTGCAGGGCCTACATCGTCCGTCCGTCCGCCCGTCCGTCCGTCAGGTCTTACAAAGCGTTAGATTAACAGCCGCAATATTATTTCGTGTTATTGGGCGACTGTCACCATCGAATAAATTATTACATCGCAGACTGCGTGTAAAGAGAGGCTGTGGGGACGGAAATGTGTTGCTACATTGCCAGGTCGAGATTGTGGGAAGGAATGGAAAAATGGATTGCAGATGGATGGATGGAAGGGATGGAGGAATGAAGGAATTGTGGTGTGGACTGCAGAAACGAAGTAGATGGATGGTAGAGCGACTAAAGGAAAGAAGCAATCACGGGAAAGGGAGGAAGCAATGGAGAGAAAACGGCAGGAAGGACGGAAGGTAGGAAGGAAAGAAGATTGGAAGGGAGGAATGAAGGAAGGAAGAAAGAAAGGAAGAAGGAAGGAAGGAAGGAAGGAAATAAGGAAGGCATGCAGGAACAAAAGAAAGAAGGAAAAAAGGAGGAAAGGAAGGCAAAAGGCAGCAACGAAGGAACAAAGGAGATAAGGAAAGAAGGTAGGAAGGAAGGAAGGCAGGTACGAAGGAAGGAAGAAAGGAAGGGAGGAGACTGAAGGCAGGAAACTGAAGGAACGAAATAGAAGTAAGGAGGGAAGGAAAAACGAATTGCAGGAAGAATGAAGCAAAAATGAAATATTTCTTATTCACATGTCATGTTTCGACAGTGTTTTTCCTTCATTGGAATTTAACCGACTGTTTTAAATAGTTTCCTTTATTTTATTTTTTGTCGAAATTCATTCATTCAGAGGACTTATAATTATATAATTCCCCTCCAAGAAAACCTACTCAGAGGCGCTCCCAGCCCAACTACGGCGATAAAGAACAGTTTTCAGATTCTTGAAAAAGGTGTAGCCTATGCAGAGTTTCTAGCTAAAGAGCACGAAGATCTCAATGAAGATTACTTCCCCGTGGTCGGCCCAACCAATGAGAAGGCACGACGTTGCATCTTTGAAGTGCGCGCAAAGGGAACAGCAAGTTCGCCAGAACGAAGATTTCTGCGGGCAGCCAAACCTGAGGTAAGGCAACAGAACTCACGCAAGTATACGCTGGGGCGCTCCTTATAACTGGCACCGCCAGACCCAGACCGAAATCTTAAATTGAATGCGCTGGGAAACAGAAAGCCAGTGGAGTACGTCACGCATGTAATGCGAGACATGGTCAAATTTTGAGAAACCACCAACAAAATATGACCATGTCTCGCAGCTGCACGAAGCACGCGCTGAAGCTGTGCAAAGCTCCCCAATGGAGGCCAACAGTAATCAATCCTACTACAAACAAACGCTTGAACAAGAGCAATGAGCCACAATAAAACATTAAGAAGTAGGCCAAGTCTCCAGTTTGGAAGTGGGCCAAATGGGATGGAAAGGGCTCATTGGGTTGGGAACTTCCGAACTTGGCCCCACTGGTCTCCTCTTTAGAGCGTCCACTGTGTGCAAACAACCGAAGCGGACGGCATCTCAATTTGCAGTCATCGTGAAAACCGTTGACAGAAATAAGAATTCCGGTCTGAATATGCGGCTGTAAAAATCTGTCACGTCGCAAGAGCTATGGCTGTTTTGATCGCTGTTCTACGGTCTGGGGGTATTTATTATCGTGGCAAGTCCGTTAGAAGCAAATAATAAGAGAAGAGCTATTGTCCGAATAAGTGCGGCTTAAGTTGCTTCGTTTAGAGTCGAGACAACAGAAAAACACGGTTTAAAACCGCAGGAAAATAGGATAACTTGATTACATAAAGACAGATGTGTATGATAAACTTTGAACTGGTAATGACAAAGTATTTACTTCGAGGTCAGTTTAATAAACATTGAAAACATTGATGTTTACATCTCAGAGCAGACGAAAAGTTACCGGAATGGCGGTTTTTATCTGATTTATAATTGGCTATATCTAGGTCAATGCGCATGTCCTTCAGTAACCAGCAATCACGGATGTAGAGCAACATTAAACCGGAAGTATAAGATAGGTCAGCATGTCATTAACTTTGTACATTTTTTAATGTAAATATTCCGCGCCTCAGATTCGGAGTAACTCACTTTGCGCTTTTAATAAGTGTATTACATTATTGGCTTAAGTAAGTAAGTATATTCGCTATTAACCAATTGCTAAGCGCACTTTGGTGTACATACATCTTATAAACACAGTTAAAATGACTATATCATCCTGACAATAATCGTTTTTCGCATCGTGTAAGTTAGTAAGTAAGTAAGTGATAATATCCCTTAATAAACCAATTAAAAACTATTAGATTATGCAATGAATTACTGTTTTAATTGTTGTTGTTTTAGATTTGAGGTCCAAACTTTAGATTTGAGGTCCAAACTTACCTAGTGAGTCATCTCGGGATTGCATTAAACATAACTGGAAAGACTGGATTCTTTAAGCCGTTTTTCCATACGAACTATGAAGCCTGTTGGAAAGTAAGTTTAACGAAACTGTGTCATAACTGAGACGATTATCGTCGCCCTCCTCCTTTATTAAGACTCGAGACTGGCACTACCAGCGGCGGAGTTGGACGTGTGGCCGAATCAGTAAACGGGACTGAGTTATGTGACCGGCGGGACACGGGCGCTGAGTCTGTTAATTACTTTTCCCTCTGACTGACGTCGTGGCTCCTGAGTCGCCCGCTCTCCTCTCGTGACTCATGCGGAGTCGACGGCTGCCATCTCCTCATGACTCATGCCGACACGCTTCACGCTTCAACGCCTCCGATCATCTTCGGCTGTCTTAAGACCGCTTTCAGTCTCCTCGTCGGCTTCATCCGCAGCCTCCTCCGGTATCTCTGCATCGATAACCATCACCGTCCTCCGTCTACCATCCGGAACTCCTCCTGCCACATCACCAGCAGCAGTCAGGATCCGATGCCGATACACGATCCTGCCGCCTTGGAACAGCTCCGACAAGCCGTCACCGCCCGGCGGCACCAGACCGGAAGGGCCAGCCTCGGAAGCATCGCCAACGAGTCCTTCTTGGCGTCCTCACCCAAGGGCGCCGGGCATCATACCGAGGTCCCTGGCTGCTTCCGGTCGGACCTGCTTCTCCAGGGAGGGAATTGCGTTGCGGTTGGGAACAGGGGAAGGTCAAACTCCGCCTGTTCTTCGTCGGCTTATCGTTGGTCGACGATCTTTCCGTCATCTGGGAAGATGTACGAGAGACTGTGCCGAGACAGTCTGGCGGCAAACTGCAGAGTCCTTGACCCGGAGATGATCAGCTGCGAGGAACTGGTCTCGTTGACTTACGGTCTTGAAGAGGAACCAGCGGCAGATCTGAGCACTGTCGCTCCACTGCTTGGGAACAATACGTCTGGGACGGAGAGCGAGGAAGATGAAGAGGGAAGAGCGCGAAAAGGAGGAGTAGGAAGAAGAGCAGGAGGAAAAGGAATGAAGGGAGAGGGAAGAGTGCTGCGTGGAGAAGGGGAGGGAAAAGAAGGCGGACAAAAAAGAGGAGGAAGAAGAACGAGCGAAGGAACGGATGAACGAATTGGAGGTAGAAAAGAAGGGAAAAGAAACACAGGAAAGGATCAAGTGAACGGGGGTAAAGGAGGCGATATCGTAGGAGGGAGAGCAAGGGTAGAGTCGTGCGCCCACTGTCCTATATCCGCCGCTGTTCTGCTCCAAGTTCCGGCTTCCAGGAGCGCATCGATGCCGGACATTGAACTCCCGACGGTGCAGTCAGAGGTCACGGGAAAACGGTCGGTCGGCGCGTCTTCGTGGAAGATGCCGGGTCTGACAGTGGCCACGGTGCCAGAGAACGAGGAGCTCCTGCAACCACGAATGATGAAGACTTGTCTTGAAGAGTTGGAACTAAAAGACAAAGCCAACCTGATAGAACCAAACAACATGGCACTCAGGTAATTATTCGTTTAGCACAAGTTAATATTTGCATCCATTACACCCCCCTTCCAACACACACACACACAAAATACATACCTGGTACTACGAGACACTCTCTTTCGAATCGCTTCTCACTTGAAAGCAGAATCGATCGATAGCGCTGAGGAATGGGGGCCTCTGTGAGCAGTTCCTTTAAGCGGGCGATAGGCGTCGCCAGTATGTGATGTGGTCAAACTTTAGACAACTTTAGCGTAAATAAACCATAGACATCATATATTAAATGTAAGATGTCTATGAAATAAACCTACCGCACAACAGAGCACACATTTTACCTAGAGTAGCCAAACTATATCCCATCCTGGCGCCACCTATAGCAGCCATTTTTACAGAGTCCCCCATTGAGAGTAGGGAAATTGCTCAAGGCCCTATGAGATGATGACGATGACGATGCTGATGATGATGAAATCGACAATTTCTATAGCGCCATGACACAGTACATGCCGTTACATTGGCGTTTTAACAATCCTAAACACCAACATCAGTTAGAGGTATACTCCGCACACGGTGACCGTCTCAAAGGAGAGGAGACTCGAATCCGTGCACTCCGCGTTACAAGGAGAGCGTCCGATCAGTCGGCTAATTACCTCAATTTAACATTCCATTTTCATTCATTTAATTTATTCATTACGGGAATTTGTATAGCGCTTCTTCCAGGGAACTACTCAGAGGCGCTCCCAACCCCAGCGCGGCCAAAAAGACCATCAATATTCGTTTATTCTGAATAAGCAAATTGTCACAGACGCAGTTGTAAAAAAGCTGACATAGACCTCTTTAGAAACATCTTAACAAATGCTAGCCACACCCTCCATGACCTTCTCCCCCCTGTCAATTGTACTGGTCATGACCTGCGCCCACGGTCACATAACCGTGTTCTCCTTAGATTTTATTCCCTTACCAGGCGCAGCTTCTTGGCTAGGCTGTTGTACAGTTACACATCTGTTTTCTATAGTTAACTTAATTTTCTTCTGCTAATTATCGTTTTATTTATACCTAAATTATTTTTGACTTTGTATGTAAGGCACTGAGCGTTTGCTTGCGTTTAATAAAGAACATACTTACTTACTTACTTACAATGAAAGCTGATTCTTAGTTTAACAAGGATTCAATTAAGTCTATAGTAGGAGTTTGGATAAGGTGCCAATTTTGATTAATTAATAAGTGTTCCGATACAGGACTCTGGAAAAAAAGTTTCGATCGTCTTTAAGGGGAAGTTTGAAGTCTTGCGGTCGGGCGCGAAGGTTATATTTAGGTTATATCTTTATAAGATGAGAGAGGAATGGCTGAGATGATGATGATGATAACAATGATGATGAGGATGATGATGATGATAACAATGATGATGATGATGATGATGATGATGATGATGATGATGATGATGATGATGATGATGATGATGATGATGATAATGATGATGATGATGATGATGATGATGATGATGATGATGATGACAAGACAATTTGCTTTTCTTAATCATACTTGCCTTTCATAGTCTTTTCTCACATGTTTTACCGTCTATCGTCTATTCTCTTACGTATCATAATTGACTTTCATATAATAATTAACCTATATATAATTATATATATACATATATATATATATACAGTATATACTGCAGTCAGTCTTGGCCTAATTCATTATTGAACAAGATGCAATCGATATAAGCTGCTATTCGGTTTCAATGGGAACTCGATTCAATTTCTATGCCGCTCTCGTCTACCTGTAGAATTGTAATTGCTTCGGTGCAGCATCTAATATAATATAGACCTGTAATGAAATGCGATATTGGTAGTGTGAAGTTGCTAGATATATCACTCACGATGTATGTATGTATGTATGTATGCCTGTCTGTCTGTTTGTATGTATGTATGTATGTATGTATGTATGTATGTATGTATGTATGTATGTATGTATGTATGTATGTGTGTGTATGTGTGTATATATGTGTGTATGTACGTATGTATGTATGTATGTATGTATGTATGTTTATATGTATGCATGTATGTTTGTATGTATGTAAGTTTGTATATACTGTGTATATGTAAATACTATGCATGTATGTATGTATGCATGTATGTTTGTATGTATGTAGGGCCTATGTATGTATGTAAATACTGTGTATTTAAATGCTATGTATGTATGCATGTAAGTATGTATGTATGTATATATATATATATATATATATATATATATATATATATATATATATATATATATATATATATATATATATATATATATATATATGATGCCTTCCCTCTCCTATCGTCTATGTATTATCTGCATGGGCGATATGCAAGCCACCCAGTTTCTTTCACTCCACCATATACATGTAGAAGCCATCTGACAACTGGCGCTGGGCGTAATTAGCGAACCATTTGTGTGTGAGTCGGATTGAGAAGACGTTCTCTCTATGAACGCCGCCGCCTCCGCTGTAGCCTACGTTCCCGCACACGGTCTTCTGCAGCTGTGTAGAGGCGTCTTATGTTGGCGTGTTTCGATTGCAGACGATCCGACCGGTCTTTGTCAACGGCACGGGAATATAATGAAGACGCAGGTGCCCGGTCTCCTGTGCCCATCAAATCAGCAGCTCTCGGTGGTGGCAATTCAGGCGGATTCTCTGCAGCGTACGCTGAACTATACGACTGTCCAAGATGATAGGAATTTGGGTGCGATTTGGGGACGGGGGGAGGGTGTAAGAGTGGGTGTGTGTAATTGTAATTGTAATTTTAATCATAGATTTCTAATTATGGTTCCTCTTCAAGAAAGAATCACTGGAGGATATTACAACCTAACGAAGGAAGGAAGACCAGGAGCAAATAGAATGGGGTTGAAGCGCTTACGAATAGAGTTGAAAGACCAAGGAGCTCGTATGGCGTAAGATGCCAGGGCGAGTCAGTGAGTGGGATTACGGTAAGACCTATGGGAATGGGCAAAATCTAGCATGATAAGCCGCCTTCAATGGGAAGTAGTCTGAACCAGTGGTAGAAAGGCAATTGGGTAAATGCGAAAGGTATGGGTATAAATGGGTGTGGGTATATTCATTTCTATAAATCCGTTTTTTTCAGCTGCGGCTGGGCCGGGGAGCGCTTCCGAGCAGGTATATTGAAGGGACGATATAATCATCTTAATATTGATTGATTGATTGACAGTAGTTTTCGGAATCTTAAGGAAACTTGATCGCACTCCAATCTGAACCTGGACTACTGCAATTCTCTCCTACTTTGAAGTACCTAGGTACTACTTCAACAATACATAATACAATTAGAATTTTTCGTGTATTTATTTATTGTCCCTATATAAAACTATGTGTAAATTTGATCCAATGAGTTTCTGAGTTGTAAAAATGTTCCACGTGGAAGTCACATTATTCGCATCGAACACAGATTGTATATATATAAATGGACACTTTTTATATAGCGACCGTATGGCCTTGACCCTGCTCATTTTTCAATTAATTGATCGGGTGAGACCCTTCATCGCCACCGCTAGCCCACCGCTGGCCATTTGAATGGGCAGCACGCCATTTAAGGACCCCATTTAAGGACCCCATTTAAGGACCCCATGCTAGCCGAGGATTCAAATAAGCCTCTTAAATAAGCCACCATAGGGAAGCGAACCGGGTTAACGCACAAAGGAGCATGAGACGTACGCTCTAACCGACGTAGCTATTTGGGTAAGTGATGAAGCGAAGGCTGTTATTACCGAGCAACGTAATAATTATAACAAACTATGTGTAAGTAATTGTGACCTGTGACAGAGCAATTCGATGGAGACTCTTCCGCAAATACACCTTCATGACTTGTTGCATTGTGTTGTAGCAGACAATGTCATTAATCTCCATCAGAGAACGTCATTATTACATCACCCGATCAGCCTCATTGTCACTAGATTCGCTCGACCATGTGCCGTATGATTATCTGAGATGATTTGACCCGATTAATCGATCCAGATTTGCTGTTTCTCGTGCGAACCAACCAAGGCGCAAAGTCCGTCTGTTGTCATTAGCACAGAATAAATTCTTATGTCTTTCATGGTAAATAGTTCACAGCGGGCATCGAACCGGGCACTACTCTCGACGTGTAACCGTTGAACGTATCTGGCGCCACTGCATAATTAAATCAGCCGTTTAGTATTTCGGTCCCGTACACTACATAATGAGTTGCCTTTGTCATCATTACCATTGCATTTAGCATGCTGTTTTGTTATCGATCACACGGCGTGGTGAAACCCAGAAACTCGCGTCGACAGCACTGATACGATCTTGTTCGGTCACTGAACTAAGTAATTGTAAATGTACACGTCTCTTTGCAGCAAATCGGATACCAAACTCTTTGCCTGTATTCTGCACAATCCTTGCCATGTGTTGCATAAATTGTTACCACCGATTAAGCAATCTCGCTACTGGCTGCGGCCACGGTCCCATAAACATAGCTTCCTATGTTTGACAACCTGACTCAGAAATGCTTCCTTGCCCGGATGCTATACAAATAAACAATGTTTTCCCTAAATAAGTCTATTTAAGGTCTTCATTTCTCCTCTATGACTAGCCCTAACTTTTCCTCCCCTAGCTTCTCCTGATATACAATAACTTCTCCAATTCAATTCTTTGCTTGTATACATATAAATTTGTTTAAATGTTTTAATCTTGCCATGTACAGTGCTGTTATTTTTGCTAGTGCTTCTCAATAAAGAATATTCTTACTTACTTACTGGCGAAAAGTAAATGTACTTACTTATATAGCGACCGTAAATGGCCTCGACCCTGCTGATTTTTCAATGAATTTATCGGGTGAGACCCTTCACCACCGCTGCCCGTTTGAATGGACGTCACGCCATTTAATGTCCCCGTGTACAGACCGTGCTAGCCCGAGATTTAAATCTATGAAATAAGCCAGCATTGGGAAGCGAACCGCGATCCGCACGCTCTCTAACGCAGAGGCGCATGAGACGCAGCCTGCGCTCTAACCAAAGTGTAGCTAACTGGGCCATTAGGGCAATTAGGAAACCGTCTTTAATGTAGTTTCGTGAAGTCAAGTCGGTGTGCTATTTTAGATGCATCATGCGAACACTGATTGATATGCCGTGTGTGCTGTGACATTTAAACCGATACTGCGATAAATATCTCAATTATTTGCAACGTTTACCGCCTTTTATTCAATATATTACGAGCGTGGGCGATCGGTTAAGAAAGATTACTTGTCAATATCATCATCGACATCATCATCAGTTCCTGACTACATCCATTTGGAGGCTATGGGTGCGAATGTAAGTATGAATGTATGTATGTATGTATGTATGTATGTATGTATGTATGTATGTATGTATGTATGTATGTATGTATGTGTGTGTATGTATGTATGTATGTATGTATGTATGTATGTATGTATGTATGCATGTATGTATGTATGTATGTATGTATGTATGTATGTATGCATGTATGTATGTATGTATGTTTGCATGTATGTACGTATGCATGTATGTATTTATGTGTGTGTGTGTATGTATGTATGTATGTATGTATACATGTATGTATGTATGTGTGTATGTGTGTATGCATGTATGTAATGTATTTATGTATGTATGTATGTATGTATGTATCTGGACACTTAATATAGCGCCTTTTATAGTACTTCACAAAAGCACTGCCTGTGTTAGTCTATATATTAACTATCACTAAGAACAGAAATGTCTTAAGCAAGAAATACAATGGACAGAAACCTAGAAGATTCCTCATGCATTGGACACCAGTAGGAAAGAATTTTCTATTTAATAATTAGTAATTACTAATAACTCGAAAGACTGGCTTATTGGCACAACAATGCAAATTTATATGCATATAGTGTAACTTACAACCAATACAGATAATTGCCACAATGAATATTGTCACTGATCGCAATCAGATGCAACGGGCTTCGAACCCCAAACTTCCCGTGGCCTCATCCGTAAATAACGTTTGGTGGCAACAGACAGCAGCTTCGTTGAAGGCGTATACAACTGGTCCAGTTATAACTATATCGGTTAGAGCGCAGGCTGCGTCTCATGCGCCTCTGTGTTAGACAGCGTGCGGATCGCGGTTCGCTTCCAGATGCTGGCTTATTTAGGAGATTTAAATCTCGGTCTAGCACGGTCCGTACACGGGGACATTAAATGGCGTGACGTCCATTCAAACGAGCAGCGGTGGTGAAGGATCTCATCAGATCAATTCATTGAAAAATCAGCAGAATTCATTGAAAAATCAGCAGGGTCGTGGCCATATAAGGTTGCTCTATAAAAACCTGTTTATTTACGTAAACCTTATGCAGAGACAGAGACTAAAACCGTCGAAGATTGCTTTGTCGAAATGAGTTAACGGAAACGTCATCAATCTGGGGAACTGCCTATTAAGATGCAACCATTGCTTTTACACTGCTATAAAGAGATAACAAAATAGGTACTGAATTAACAGCTCCTAATGAAATGAAGAGAAACAGACACGCACACAGACGCACAGACATACACGAACAGATAAACAGACAGATATGCATGCAAACAAACATATATACATACATAGTACATACGTATACGTATATATACATACGTAGATACACACACATACAGAGAGACAGGCTGACGGACAGTCCTACGGACACGCAGACATGCAAACAGATAGACAGAAATATATACATACACAGACATACATACATACATGCATAGTTCATACATACATACATAGGCACGCATGCAGACGGACTGACGGACGGACAGACAGACAGAGATTACAGTGATGGAGACAGAAACGTGGCAGAAAGAGACAAAGACAGAGACATAGACAGACATAGACAGAAAGACATACAGAACCGAGAGAGAGAAAGAGAGAACGAGAGAGAGAGAGAGAGAGAGAGAGAGAGAGAGAGAGAGAGAGAGAGAGAGAGAGAGAGAGAGAGAGAGAGAGAGAGAGAGAGAGAGAGAGAGGAGACAGAGACAGACAGAGACAGAGAGAGACAGAGAGACAGAGACAGAGACAGACAAAGACAGAGACATAGAAAGAGACAGAGAGAGACAGAAAGACATACAGAACCAGAGAGAGAGAGAGAGAGAGAGAGAGAGAGAGAGAGAGAGAGAAACAGACAGACAGACAGACAGAGACAGAGAGAGGCACAGAGAGAGACAGAGACAGACAGAGAGACAGAGAGACACAGAGAGACAGAGAGACAGAGAGACAGAGACATTAATATTTAGGCTATTTCTATGCTTCGCCTGTGACATACAAGTAGATAATTATCTGGATGAGGCAGCCCATGCATCCGTTCAATAATTGTCCACCGAGAAGAAGTCCAATTTGACCAGAACGCATTAAGGATTCCATATTCCTCAGGTTTTCAGCGCATATGCTTCGGCGGTAATTGCTTCGATGATATAGCGCCAGTACAATTAGTTCTACTGGTAACCTTGGTAACGGAAGAAGGCTTATTTTTAGAAACAATTAGTTGTAGCCGCAGGTGGGCAGACAAATCTGGAAGAAACCGGTTGAGGCTGGAACACTAGCCGGTTCAGACTGAAAATGACTGAATTTGTCTGGAAAAAACCAGTTTTGAGTGGAGGGAACCGGTTTGATCCGGCATAGCATCTACTGACTACTGGTTGAGGGAGAATGTGGGCTGTAAGAGTAATACAGTGCAGTTGATTGATCATGGGCAAGGAGATATGGGAGAAATTAGAAAGACGAGCAATCAATGACTACAATAATAATAATAATAATAATAATAATAATAATAATAATAATAATAATAATAATAATAATAATAATAATAATAATAATAATAATAATAATAATAATAATAATATAATATTAATATTAATATAATAATAATAATAATATCAGAGAGACAGCTTATCTTTCCAACGCATGTATACCACCATCCAAAGATTTAATGCTGTTGCCTTCCGAGGTACATTTGCCCAACCAGACACTGCCGAGTGAGTTGCCGTTCCAGACCACCATCAGTAACATCTCCGGATATTGTTTGGAATCGCCTGAGGGATCATTAATACCTCTCCGAAAAAATATAAAATAATAATAATAATAGGAAATAATAATCCAACGCTTGTCAGTCTGTATCCAGCGATTTACCGCCGTTGCCTTCAGAGGCACCTTTGAGCAGCAAGAACTTGTTGAGTGAGCGGCCGTTCCAGACCCCACGTCTTCGGACATAGTTTTCAGAGCCTGAGGGAATAGAACTACCTCGGGCAAAAAAATAATAATAATAATAACAATAATAATAATAATTTTGTGAGTAAGTCATTCACTCACAACTGCTCAATGCCATCGATTTATGCCTATAGTCTGTAGATAGCGGCCCTTAATAAACACGCAATGAAAATAAAAACAATGATCATCAGCGCTGCGAATATGGAAATGTCTCTAGCGCTCATCAAGATACCTCTCCGAAGCGATCTACACAAGGCTATATCAAACCGATCGTGTGCAATTTCGCAATTTCCATAGGAAACCGTATTTCTTGAGGCCTAGAAATTCATCTTATTAATAGACAGACGCGCAACGAAATGTCCATAATCACGCCCACGCCCCATCTGCGAGACACGGCATGCCCTACATGTTGCTGCCGTTATTATCGCCCCTCTTACATGGAACCTTCTCACCCAGCGTGTGTCCCGTTATATTCTATCCCCCCTAAAGCATGCATATCCCCCCGGATGGAATAAACCGGTGTAGAGTATCTGGGGATAAACCATTCCCATCGTCATACGCATCACGATAACCAAGACGAAAATCCAATCAAAATAACCAAAAACGAAGTAAAAAATCTAAGGTCGACGTTCAAACTAAAGATACGCAACTTAAAAATTATTATCTAATATTATAAGTCTTAGTCTGTTTACAATGTCCTTCCGTATGTATGTATGTATGTATGTATGTATGTTTATTTGTCCGGCTAAAGGCTCCGAAACGGAACGGTTTAGCGATTTGAAAAAATTTACAAAACATTATTAGCCTACGCAACGTCTAGATCAACGCGACTATTTTCAGTTCGCAATTTTATTTAAACGCCGATATATGGCCATTTTAAATTTCCAACTTTTCGACGAGGCTATGTCTCTTACACCATGGCCATCAGGCCATTTGTCCACGTCACGCATGCTAATTAAATATGCAATCTTACGTCACACATAGCATATAGGTCAACGCTCTGATTCGCAACCAATCACGTTGACCGTTGATTTAACATCAGAAGTGGGGACCACGGGAGAATTTCTAGGTCATCGGACTTAAAGATTCGCCAATGCAACGAAATTTTTAACGAACGTTTTCATTTGAATTTCTATAGATCTCAACCCAACTATATTTCAACTCAAAATTTACTTTAAATTCCGATATTTGGACATTTTAAGTTTCGATGTGGTCATAGTTTCAATGCCATTGAATTCTGGCAAATGCATGGGAGTATATATTACATAGAGTTGATTTTAAACAAATTTCAAGCCAGCGCGTAAATTCGCCAGAAGGACACACGAAAAATTTTCACATCGTTAAATTCAAATTCACAGGCGTTGACGAAGATGTCATTAAATTCAAATACACGGGCGCTGAGGAAAACCCGGGCGAACGCCGGGTAAAAACTGCTAGTATTTACAATAAATCCAAACAGTACGACTGAATACACTTAACAAACCGCCAATAATGCAAACTTAACCGGAAAATTTTCGCAAAAGGGATACTCATTTAGTGGGGATACTCTATTTCGTGACACCGGCATCGCCTCCTAGATAATAATATCGCGTAATTACTATTGTCGAATTGATCTTTTTGAAGTCGTAGGTCCACACGAATGAATCACGGCGAATGATTGCACGGCGCGATCCCGAAACGCGAGTCGGACACCGTCTTAATTAGCCGGCGCAATAACTCTTCGACGCGTACGACTCAGCCTCCTCTCGTAGATGCACGCTCTCGCGTATACGGACGGCCGCTCGTTTGTGTACAAAATGCTCACGGGCAGTGACAGCAATGGCAAAACTAATTCACCACGATGGCCGTCATTTTGCTCTTCGTGTCGAGGGCGCTATTGTGTCCGTCCCACCCAGAAAAGATCGGGGGGTCGACCATATATATTGCCAGACGAGCGATGGAGGATGCGGCGGTTGCTGCTGATGCAACAGATTCAAGTGATGTTCGGCACATGTTCATGATGCGTCCGTCGTCTGCCCAGACTGCATGGCGCGAAGCAGCAACACAGCTTCAACGTTAGCAGCAGAAAAAGAGATGAAACCGTTTATCAAGTAGGCTATATATATATATATATATATATATATATATATATATATATATATATATATATATATATTGACACACAGAGACAGAGAGAAAGACAGAGACAGAGATACAGAGACAGAGAGGCAGAGAGTGAGACAGACAGAGAGAGACAGACAGACAGACAGAGAGGCAGAGAGAGACAGAGACAGAGACAGTGAGACAGAGACAGAGACAGAGAGAGTGTGAAAGAGAGAGAGAAAGAGAGAGAGAAAGAGAGAGAGAGTGTGTGTGTGTGTGTGTGAGAGAGACAGAGTGTGACAGAGACAGAGGCAGAGAGAGAGAGAGACAGAGAGGCAAAGAGAGACAGAGAGACAGAGAGACAGAGAGACAGAGAGACAGAGAGACAGAGACAGAGACAGAGAGAGAGAGATAGAGACAGAGACAGAGGCAGAGACAGAGACAGAGAATGTGGTAGCATGTACATGTACATAATGTTTTTAAGCTTATAAGCTTACATTATATATAATATACATTATAATTATAAGCAGTGATATATAATGTATGAATATAAGCATTACACTCATGCACATCCTACACATATATTACATGTTAATATTGTCTGAATATACACGGACATACATACTTATATTCACGTATATATGTATATATAAAACGCGGACATATTATACATACGTCAGCATTTCTAATAACGGACATTGCCGATCGAAACATTCCAAAAAACAGATAAATTCGGTCATGACCGAAAATGAAAGCGATCGGAATCTTCAATCGGTCAGTGACCAATGACTGATACCCTAAACATTATGGTCACGGCGCTACAGAAGTCATTTGAATAAAATCTAGGTCACTAATCCTCGTCTATCATTTGAATAAAATCTAGGTCAATAAGTTCCCGTTTATCATCTAATACGCTACGATTGCAATTATATCTTTATGCAGTATCTGAGAGATACTCTCTCACTGCATTACTTCGCATTCCTAGCTCATAGTCAGTGTGTCTGTCTGTGTGTCTGTCTCTGTATGTATGTATGTATGTATGTATATGTATGTATGTATGTATGTATGTATGTATGTACGTATGTATGTATGTACGTATGTCTGTTTGTCTGTCTGTCTGTCTGTCTGTCTGTCTGTCTGCCTGTCTGTCTGTCTGAGTCTCTGTCTGTCTGTATGATATGTATGTATCAGTCGTCATGCAAAAATACATAACGCAAAATCGTAGACGTAATGTAATTGAACATTTATATAGCGCCCCTTCAAGGTATGTGGGGCGCTATATGGTGTTGGGGTATGTTCGGTGCCTTGCAGCCGGGGGGTTGCGGGTTAGAATCCACCTCAAGCCGCCGCGTATGGACCCTGGGCAAGTCCTTCACTCGCAATTGCTCATGCGCTTCGGCGTGAAACTCCGATTCAGTGTCCGCGCTGTAGTCGGGAGCGCCTCTGAGTAGAAATCTTGAAGGGGCGCTATAACAAGTGCTCGAAATGAATGAATGAATGAATCTACTCAGTGACGCTATATATAGCCTATGTGATGTTAATCATCATTACGAAGGAAAATATTACATCAGTTAGATAAACAATACACGGTAAGCTGAAAGAGTCACCCGTTGAGGGTCCACGCACACACGTGGAACCAACAAACGGATTCCCGTCGACAGCTGACAGATGGCAAGGATGTTCAGAGTCTCTGGACCAAGTTGCATCGATAGGGCAGAGCAACGACCGGTAAAATAGATAGCAAACGAGATAACTAATCGTGCACTGGCTGTAGATAACCGTTAAAACTGATAAGATCATGCACCAAGAGAACTACATTATATAGTACACGACATATAATTAGGCTACCTCAGGTTAGTTATGATATATATATTCATTTTATATGCAAATATTTATATATACACATAATGTCACATGCATAAAAATATGTAGCTACAAATATATAAATGAACACACATAAGATGTATATAGAAATAAAGTATACATATACATTGAGGTAATGATCATGTTCGGTTGGAATTCGCTGTTGTTTGAAGAAGTAATTTTGCCAGGAGATATAGAAGCCATAAGACCGAAGTTTCAGCAAGTCTGTTCAGGTGAGCGATAAGACCTTCCCATGCATTATATAAACATGTGATAAGGTTACTCGCTGAAAGAGGACTCCTCATTTTGTCTATGACTAATGTTGTCGCTGTGATCCAAATTTTCTTTCGACACAAAGCAATTTATTTGAAAACCCTCTAATAGTTATTGGAAGGGTTTGTTTAATTGAATTCGGTTGAATTTTTTTCTTAATAACTTTAATAACTTGTAAGGGTTCGGTTAATTGAATCTGCCGTTAACACCGCGTTGTAATTTTTTGTACATAGGCCTAAACTATGTTCTGAAGCTCTTCGCGCTAGCCCTTATGATGTTAAATGTCATTACGAACGAAAATACTACACCAGGGTAGCAAACAAGGCACAGTAAGCTAGAAGAGTCACCAGTGGCGGGCCCACGCACACACGTTGAACCAGCCAACGGATTCCCATCGAAAGCAAACAGATGGCATGGATGTTCAGAGTTTCTGGGTCAAGTTGCGTCGATAGAGTAGAGCGACGACAGGTGACAGCGTTCGCACACACGATGACGCTGCCGACGAGCAGTCTCTCACTGGTGGAAGATGACGCACGTTCGGGTAGCCGTCGAGGCACAAGGAGTACGCAGAAAAGGCATTCGTCGTGTGTCGGTCGGTAGATTGAAGATCCACCGGTGACTAACGGTCGAGGTCACTCCAACGACCCGCGTCGGTCGCCCTCCCCCGAGACGAACACATCCGGCTACATAATACGCGTATAATTATCGCTGTTGTCGACGCTATTATGATTATTATTGAATCATTGTTATTACTTTTATCTCTTGTTATATTGCTATTAATATGGCCATTATTACTGATTGCGAAGCTGGTCCCTTTATGATGTATTCAGCGCCTAATGAACCACGATTGCACGTGGGTGCATCGTATGACTCAGAATATGATCTTCATGTTGTTGTTGTTGTTGTGGAAGCTGTGGCAAATTGATAGAGTTGCTGCACTAAAGCATCGTCATCCATCCAATTATATTCCAGTGCATATTGTCCATCAGTCAGGTGCATCCGTGGCTTGACCTTCGTTTGACCTCCACATCTTCGTCATCTGCTGAAAGATTAACCATTCTTCATTTAACACTGTTTCGTTGAATTCGTTACATATTGATATTCTTAAAAAATTGCAGTGTTATTATTTAGTTAAGAATATTATTGAGTTGATGAACCTTTCTTTCTTTTAAACTAACTGACCAGCCATAATTGAATATAGTTAAAAATTGGAAGCCCTAACTAAGCGGGCTTGTGCCCCTTTTGGGTCTCCATCTGTTCCCTAGCCAATGCACCGATATGTAATAGTCAAGTTATTATTGTTGTTAATTGTTATATGCATTGTGCTTCTGGAAATAAAAGTTTGTCAGACTATCTTACCTTTGCTTGACCTTCGTTTGACCTTCGCGTCATACCTTTAAATAACTTCGCGTGACCGTTGCATCATTCCTTTGCTTTACCTTCACTTTATCACCGTTGGCCTGACTTTCGCTTTATGACCTTCGCCTATGACCTCCGCCTGACCTTTGCTCGATGGCCTTAGCTTGATTATATGACCTTTGTTTTGTGACCTCCGCTTGACCTTGGATTCGTGAGCTTTGCTTGAACTTAACATAACCTTTGCCTTATGGCCTGTTCTTAACCTTTGCCGCCTGATTTCTTCGCTTGACCTCCGCCTGACCTTTGCTCGATGACCTTCGCTTGATCGTATGACTTTCGTTTGGTGACCTTAGCTTGGACTTCACCTAACCTTCGCTTTATGACCTGCGCTTGACCTCTTAACCTTCGCCAGACCTTTGCTCGATGACCTTCGCTTAACCTTCGCTTCCGGTTTGCGGACAATTCGCCCCCGGGAAGATTCGCCGCCGGAAGATTCGCCCCCGGAACTACAGTGTATAGAAATGAAATATTTGTTGAATTGTGGAAGCAGTTTAGTGTGCAGTTCATTTTCATCAATCTAACTTCCATTTGCGCGCAGATATATTTTCATCAATCCGACTTCCATTCACGCAGCCAGATAAGAAAATAATAAAATTCGCTATAATTCGCTACAGGATAGGATCAATCTATCATGTATCACTGCAAATTTTATTATTATGTTATCTGGCTGCGTAAGTAGGCTAGAATTTGGATTGATGAAAATAATTCTTTGAGTAAATGGAAGTTGCATTGATGAAAATAATTCTTTGCGTAAATGGAAGTTGGATTGATTAAAATAATTCTTTGCTTAAATAGAAGTTGGATTGATAAAAACAAACTGCACACTAAACTTCTTTTGCAATTCAACAAATATGTGATGCTTCATTTCTATAGTTCCGTAGGCGAATCTTCCGGGGGCGAATCTTCCCGGGGGCGAAATGTGGGGAGCGAATTTTCCGGGGGCGAATTGTCCGTATCCCTCGCTTCCTGGTCTTCGTTTGACCGTTGCTTCATGACCTTTGCATGACCTTCGCTTTCTTTAACTGGCTAATGAGCTGACGTCGACAGCGAGAATCTGACACGCTTGCGGCGTGAAATCCTCCGCGGCTAATGCGACTGAATTGGAAGAAGCCGCGAGGCAGGTCTCGACTTAGCGACAAAGAGCGGCTTTCAGATGGGATGAGTTCACCGAGTAAAGATCGATGTAGCAAGCGAGAAGCTGGATATGTTTCATCTCCATCCTCGCCTCTCATTTGAGATGACGTCTATTGACCTAATGGTAGAGAGCTGAACGTCGGAGATACCGATGTTTGCGTGTATATGTGTGTGAATGTGTATGTGCGAGTATGTTTATGTAAGTGTGTTACATGATACTTAATTAAGCGGCTTTTAAGCATCGTCAAAAGTAAGGCCCTCTTAGACTCCGTGAGCGGATTACTGACTGAACGGAGAAGTCAGTGGGATGGAAGTCTCTCGTATCGCTAGGGAACAGTGACATGTAGGGTCGTCTCTGATTGCCAGTTTCCTAAAGAAGTCTTGGCTTTAAAGAATCTGCTTTCTGCTCTTATATTGATCACCAGTGAGTTCTATGTGACTACAGAACAGGATGAATGCGTGATGCCACTCATGTCACACACCCGCACACACACACACACACACAAACACACACACACACACACACACACACACACACACACACACACACACACACACACACACACACACACACAAACACACACACACACACACACACACACACACACACACAGACACACACACACACACACACACACACGCACACACAGTGGGGTCTACCAATGGTGAGGTTTGAAGAACGATTTCCTTCAAAATTAAATTTAATGTTCGTTTTGGACAACACTGCTTTGTGAAATGTGCAAATACACGATTTGTTTTGTTTCGATGAATGATGTTAGTTAGTCTTGGCCCTCTTGGGAATGTTAATAGCGGCCGATGATATTGAAGTTGGTCTTAAATTAGACTACAGTCGTCTTCTGATACTGTATGAACTTATAAGCAGAAAGAAAGATTTTCACAACCGTAAGAAAACCTTCTCCCGCAGCATATACACAGGCCGCCGTGGATCAATAGGCCCTACTTGTAAATTGGTATACCTGCCAGTTCGCTCTACTCTATCGACGCATCTTTGCTCAGAGACTCAGAACATCCATGCCATCTTCAGCTGTCGACAGGAATCCGTTGGTTGGTTCCACGTGTGTGCGTGGGCCCGCCACTGGTGACTCTTTCAGCTTACTGTGCATTGTTTTTGCTAACTGATGTAATATGTTCGTTCGTAATGACATTTAACATCATAATTGATCTCCCACCGATTTGAGAAGTGGGGGGTTTGACGTTTTTGGACATAAACTGGGGGGTTGTTGATTTCCGTTAATATAACGGCCTGCAGTACGAAAATTAGCATTAGGCCTATGTATCATACATGATATCGAAAACACATGTTATCTCGGACCAATACACCCAAGGATCCCTCCAACTCAGAGACATCAGTGGTTGAACGCACTTCTTATCACTTCAGGTCACGCTTATTGAAGATGCCAAGCCGAACCCCCCCATGGCGGGGGGTTTTCGGCTTGGCAATGAAGGTGATGAAGGCGACAGATGATTAAGGTGGCCTTGTAGCAAATATCTAACGACCCGTTAGACACTTGCTGTGCACGTATAGGTACCTCAATCTTCAAACAGTGCATGGTCCCTCTGTAAAGCTAATGAAGCTAATAACAGATGTTTCCTATTAGATTTCCGGCCAGCAGATCCCTGTAATGGATAAGAGCAGCTATAGTATGCTGTAAAACTGCCTTTCAGTGCTAGAGGTGCAGTCGTATAGTGTTGGGGCGTAACTGGTTGCTGAATGTGATATTCATAATAATCACAGACTAGGGAATTTTACTGTTTCTTGACTAGTACGTGTTGAGAGTAACTGTAATCATTAAGCATCAACATTCAACATCAACAGAAATTCTCGACACCTATAGAAGGCAGTCTATAGGCCTACAGACAATCTCTGGGGAGAATTCGGATTATTAGCTTAAGTGCTATTTGGCGTAATATTTTATTTCGGTTACCAGCAACGGGAAATTTCTTAGTGGTGAGTTATAATAATTTAGAATTTTACACTTTTCTACGTATCTAAATGCACCACCACGTTTTGATTTAGCTTAATTTTTTAAAATTCTTTGTCCTGTTGACCTGTTCTTTTCTGAAACATTTTGCATTAGAAGTTCATCACATAATGAAGTTCACATTGGGAATTTGTAGGCTGCTATTAGCGCCGTTGTATTCATCACATAATTAAATGGTAGAGGCAATCGCTGCATTAGAGCTCTGTAGCATTAAGAAAGTTAATTGTTGGCCTACTAGCCAATATAAGATGCTATTTGGCTGATAATATGCCTAGCGATACTATTATTAGCAGCTTAGCTGCCATATCGCCAGTGCTGAGAAAGCAGTTAATCTGCAGCTAATAGGCCTACAGCTGATATTAGAGCTGTTGAGAAACTGTGCCGATTTACTTTTCTATACTGTAACTTGCATTGTCTGTTTTGCAATTGCCATGATTAGGGTACTTATTAGGCCCTACTGTGATAATACTGAGGCTGGCAAGAAGCAATACAGAACTACTTTATAATACTAACATCTTTGCGGTTAGTACAATAAAGAATCAAAGCCTTTGATTCGTTATCGTACAATCACAGTTTCATATTTCTTTATCAACCGCTGTCCGCGGGCAGTCATCCTACCAAACTGATATTAAATTCAAATAGAATTGGTGCACATTCGTGTAGCCTACACACTCTTTTGAATAAAGATGCAAACTTTAAATTGTTTGCTTATGTTGTACCATTACCATTACCCATTGCATTGCATATAACATAGACGCTTAGAATAAAGTTATTATTCCATTCTACCGGTCACTGGTGACTGGTGCTTTGTTAGCTGTGAAATTTATTATTATATTATGTAGTCGTTACTGGTCAGAACACAGTATTAATGAACATTTACAGTATAATAACTTCTTATTTCAGTTGCTGCCTGTAGTAACTTTTGTAATGTACTATGCTGATGTATATTAATTTACAGTTATGAGTGACTTCTGAGTCTCTTTTATATAAGTCGGCCAGAGTGGGGGGTTTGTTCTCCCATTCCAGGTGGGGGGGTTAGACGCCACTGTCAGAGAGCGTCTCTGACTTTATCGGCCCACCTCGAAGGGGCGGGCGATATATAAATCCCCGCCAGGACAGAAAGTTGGTTCGAAATTTCTGCCGTATACCTGCGTCTCATAACCAACGCGGCTATA
>JACEVL010006449.1:1065000-1072500 GCA_020284085.1 Aporrectodea caliginosa
GAGAGAGAGAGAGAGAGAGAGACAGACAGACAGAGACAGAGAGGAGAGAGAGAGACAGAGAGAGGAGGAGGAGAGAGAGAGAGGAGAGAGAGAGAGAGAGAGAGAGAGAGGAGAGAGAGAGAGAGAGAGAGAGAGAGAGAGAGACGACAGACAGACAGACAGAGACAGAGTGGAGAGAGAGACAGAGAGACAGAGAGGAGACAGACAGACAGAGAGAGACAGACAGAGAGAGAGAGAGAGAGAGAGAGACAGAGAGAGAGAGAGACAGAGAGAGAGAGAGAGACAGAGAGACAGAGAGACAGAGAGAGAGAGAGAGATTTTGCTCTTACACGATACATACACATGCAGACAGATGAAACATGGGCACATATAATTCGAACTAAAAGTGGTCACCATTTCTACCGGATATCCGGTAACTCAGTTTGAATAGCAGACATGTTGAAAGTACTGAAAGTGTCGGTAATAATTTCTTGAGCGTGACAGCTGTTCCGATAGTGACTTCCAATTCAGGTAGACCTGGCAACTTGTACCTTAAGATGATCAGGAAACACCCATTAAATTATTCGTTTGATAAGAACTGTCACTTGAAGTCATTTATGACAGTGCGCGCGCTTGTGGTTAGGTGTGCGTGTGTATGTGCGTGTCTGCGTGTATATCTACATCTATATATATATAGCATATATTATATATATATATATTAGATATATATATTATATATGTGTGTGTGTGTCTATGTGTGTGTGTGTGTGTGTGTTTGTGTTGGAGTGTGTGATGTGTGTGTGTGTAGACTTGTATGTGTGTTGGTGTGTGTGTGTGTGTGTGTGTTTGTTTGTTTGTGCTGGTGTGTGTTGATGTGTGTGTGTGTGTGTTTGTGTAGCTATGTGTGTGTGTGTGTGTGTGTGTGTGTGTGTGTGTGTGTTGGTTTGTTTGTGCTGGTGTGTGTTGATGTGTGTGTTTGTGATTACCTGTGTGTGTGTTTGTTGGTGTGTGTTTGTGTAGCTGTGTGGCTGTGTTTGTGTAGCTGTTTGTGTGTGTGTGTGTGAGTGCGTGTATGCGTGGATGTGTGTAATCTTGCTTATGAGATAACGAGATCAGTGCGAATTTTTGTCGGCCTTATCAGTTCGGGGAGTTACTCAGGAGAAAAGTTTCACCTGCAGTCGAATTAATTTTATTCCTTGACCTGAGTATAACGTTGTGACTCAATCGGAAGAAAACGTCAGAGCTACTTTGGTGTCCATCAGCATCTTCGTACGTACTCCGCGAACTTCAGCATAAAATAAGTACCGAGATCGATCGATCGATCGATCGATTTCGCTTTGATTGATTTCCGGTGTGGCGCTTTGTTTGGGACTTCACTATGAAAAGAAACGTTCGGCTGCACGATACAATGCGTAGGCATGTTTTCAAATGGCGCCATGGAAGCTTATACGAATCAAGCTGAGGTGGAATCTTTTGAATTTTTAATTGCTCAACCGAAATAATTATATAGACACGAAGGTGATGTTTAATGCGATTATAATATATTTCCATGAACCATGGCGTCATTTGTCAGCGTGTCTTCCATTGGTCGTCAAGATACGCATGACTGAAGGTGATGATATGCGGTGACACTAAACAACACGCAAACAAGCATACATCTGCATATCACTGCGACCACAAGCACGCTAGGCTTACTGCAAGCGAAACATCCTTGCAGACATATTATAAGTGTGCGAACTTTGTATACTCATTAATCATACAGTGATCGGTAGCGCGCTAATTATATACTCAGATAAAATAATGCCGTTATAATCGTTTGATAACTGACAGTTGTGTTGAGTTGAAGAGAGCGTTAGAGCGAACGAGCAGTTTCAATATTATTAGTTGCGTCTATCTGATAGGAATTAAAGGCTCATTGTTCACAACTTGGGTGTGCTTCTGGACTTATCGATATGGAGCACGTCAACTACTTTTTCAGGTCCTGTTTCTACCAGTTACTACTTCTACCAGTTCTACCATGGAAATAGTAATGAGCGTACAGACGTAGGCTATACGGCGCTTTCTATCATTAAGAGTTGCAGTGACTTTCATTCAACGTTACTCTTAACGCGCCTGGATTATTGTAATTAAATTCACGTGGGGCTCTTAGGCACAGGCAAAGCAGGCAGTTGCCTGGGGCGCCAAAATCTAGGGGACTCCAACATGTTTTTCAACAGTTTTGTGTTTTTCAAAATGCTAGCCATTTTTAACACTTGCGGGAATCTTTTGCTTGAATGTTTGCTTGAATGTTTGCTTGCTTTTAAATAGTCAAATCTTGCGACGACTAATTCGATCACTTACAATCATTCAATCGTCATGAAACTTGGCACACAGACTCGCCCTCGCACACACTTCATTCTATCAAAATTTCAGCTCCCCAAAAAGGCTAGCTTATAGAATCGGGGACTAAACTTTTCGAATTGGCCAGCTATGTTGTAAAAATATGCCATAATATGACGGGTATCGGAGCACGTTGGCGATGATTAAGCGATGCCATCGTTGTAGAAACGGGTGCGGTTTATGTTGTAAAATGCTATATATATTTGTAGAGGTAACTGCTTAATATGACGGATTATAGGATACTAGATGGATATAGTAAAAAACTTTGTTTTTACTATTGGTTCTTTTTATTCAATTACAATGATTATTTTCAGTTGAATTCAAAACTTTCGCTTATGAAACACGTTTAAAAGAATTATTGATTTCAATGCACCTTTTCAAGTGAGGTGGACCGTGGAGTGGGGGTATGTATGCTTTGCCTGGAGCGTCATTTGGGATAGGGCGAGCCCTGGTGGGGCTAACAGGGTTCCCTCTGCGCCAGCTCCACTCCGTCCTCAACTGTCCCGCTCTAGTCTTAGCCAAAACCCCGAAATATTTCCATATATTGGAATATATGTGGGAAACGATACACGCATGGGCGTATTTAGGGGGTGGTTTTACGGGTTCAAACCCCCCAAATAAGATTCAGAAAAAATGTGTATATGCATTTACATGCGAAATAGCAAAAAACCTGAACTTTTGCGACCATTTCCAATGGAACCCCCCCCCCAAATCTTAAAACCCCCTCCGAAATATTTTCTGGCTACGCCCATGGATACACGGACTTCCTAGTCGGAGAGAAGTTCCTTTAAATCGTCTTGCTGGTATACATCGGGGACCTCTGTCTTCCAGTCTCAAGTCAACACGGTCGGCGATGTCTGCGCTCTGCTAACTGTGGAGATATGCGACCCTGCGCTTGCGTAATTCAACTCGAGCCGTCGCCTTTTCTCGTGTATTGCACCATCCGCTAAAGAAATGCGGTCAAATGATTGGGTATCGCCAGTCATCATAACTTATTGAAATTCGTTCATTCATTTGTTCATTCATTTCTTCATTCAATCAATTGTCGTCCTTACAGATCCTGTTGCCAGAAGATGCCAAAGAACGACTGGGACCTGGCCACTATGGACGGTGGAGGTCCTCCTGGCTTCCAGGACAACGAAAAGCCCCGAATAACGTCAACCGACTTCTCCGAGCGCATCACCATCAACGTCAGTGGTCTCCGGTTCGAAACCCAGCGCTCGACGATCGAGAGATACGGCGAAACCCTTCTCGGTGATCCGTCCAAGAGAGATCAATATTACGATGCCATGCGCAACGAATACTTCTTCGATCGGAACAGACCGAGCTTCGATGCCATCCTCTACTACTATCAGAGCGGAGGGAGGCTTCGAAGGCCAGTCAACGTACCTCTCGATGTCTTCACGGAGGAAGTCAAGTTCTACGAGATAGGAGAAAAAGCCGTTGAACAATACCTACTGGTATGCATTGGATATTGTTTGTGGTTTAACCTATCTGGCAATTAAGGTTAAAGTAGGATGTATTGTACGTATACGTACGTGCGTACGTACTTACATATATATATATATAAGTTACATACATACATGCATACAAAATAACAACATACATGTACATATATACATTAAACATACATACTTATTACATACGTACGTACGTACATACATACATACATGCATACATACATACATACATACATACATACATACATACATACATACATACATACATACATACATACTTCTTCTTCTTGTGGTTCTCTGCCTGTTAGGCAGGTTCAAATGTCCGACGTCGCCACTTCTCTCGTTGTTGGGCCTCTTCTTTCAGTTTCCTGTAGCCGTTTGTCATCATCCAATCCAGCATCATCTGTCTTGGTCTTCCTCTTGTCTTCCTCCCCTTCATTTTTCCTTCGATGACCGTTCTTAGTAGTGAGTCTCCTCTCAGCGTGTGTCCGATCCATTTCCTTTGCCTGTCTCTTATTGTGCGTATAAGGACTCTTTCTTCTCCAATTATTCCCAACACTTCTTCATTGCCAGAAGATGCCAAAGAACGACTGGGACCTGGCCACTATGGTTATGCTTATACATACATACATACATACATCATAAATACATACATACATACATACATACATACATACATATATACATACTCAGTTGGTAGCGATCCAACGTGAAATTTGATGGTTATGGTTATGTTATGGTTATATATGTCATACATACATACATGCAGACAGACAGACATACAGACAGACAGACAGACAGACAGACAGCCAGACAGACAGACAGACAGACAGACAGACTGATAGACAAACAGGGTGGAGAGGAGAGGAGGAGAGGAGGAGAGTAGTGGAGGCTAGGAAGTAAGAGGACAGAATCAGATCATTGTTTTAGAACGCTTTTAATCATGTTGAAGTTGACTGGTGAAGCGTTTTTTTAACGGTTATGTATAAGCATAACCATTGAGGCAGGTTAGACGTACGTTATCTGTTGTATGCACATGCAGGTATACCATTGACATTGAGCCACATGAAGTCAGTGAGTATATATATATATATATATATATATATATATATATATATATATATATATATATATATATATATCATAAAGAGTTATGCTTTTGATTATATATATATATAAATATATATATATAAAAATATATATATATATATATACGGTAAATATATGATGAGGAGATAAGAAAAGTCTCTGAGATAAAAGCGTTACATGGAAAAATTAAGTCAATATTTGAAGATACGCTAATTCGTGATAAGAAGTCAACCTTGAGCGGAGAAGAGAGACCTCATATCAGGTGAAGAGGCGTTTAAGAGCATGCTTAAACCCATCCATGGCTTGACAATGATCCAAACTGTTTGTGTTAAGTCCGTGGGTTTTTCAGGCAGTATATCCTGTAGCAACTATAGCAATCCAATTTTGAAAGTACGCTAATATTTCTAAAACTCTTGAGATTGCATTTTCTGATTTCATATTAATTTTATCGTTTGGTTGGCTTGATCTCTATCACAGAGTTTAATATAATATACCCTGGAAACAATACTAAACTGTAATTTTTAAAGCAATTTTAACATTCATTACCGTGGTTCAAACACAGCGCTGATGTGTCACCTTCAGCATGTGGAATGATTGAAGTTTTCTGTAGAAAAAAAGTATTAATAATAATTATTGTCAATTAGCAGATACCAACTTAATCGAATTTAATCGATTAATCGAATTAAAATTTTGGAGGATTAATCGATTAATTTTATTTTAATCAGTACCATCCCTGATGTAATATATACAAAATTTGTTGCGGTCCCTGCGGATTGTGAGGCTCTAAGCTGTAGCGTTTTGTTAGCTTAACCCTCGGGCTACCAAGGGGGGGGGTGGTTGCCACCCCCCCTAGGTTTTTTTCATCTCAAACTTTTTCCGTATGGAATAAAATTTGACCTTTTAGGTAGCTGTAGGGGGTTCATTTACACACGTTTTGAGGTAAATGTGAGATGATATCTGTGAACTAATGTTTTGCATATATAATGAGCACAGGTGTTCCTTAGGTTGATATATATATAATGTGTATTCGATTGTTAAGCGTTTTAGTCTTAGGCCTTAGTTGCGCTGTCGGCTCGTGGGCGCTTGGCCTAAAGTAGCCTAAACATTGGCTGACGGTAGATTCTCTTTACACGTGCAGTTAGCGCGCCAAACTTAGAAACTGCTGATGACAGTGAATTTGAACTATACAGTGTAGTACAGTTGTTTTAAGGCAAGAGTTGAGTTTGTTGTTATTAAACTGTGTTTGAAGAAAGAGAAAAGAAACATTCAAGAACTGTGTCAATTTAATTCTTAAACAGTTAGAAGACGTTGAGCAATTTATATGTAGAGATAAGGAAAGTTCTTGAGGTAGGTCACAACTAAGAAAGAAAAGAGTTGGTGACATATTTGGTGGCAGCAGCGGTGGAATTCGAAACAACGTCTGGAATTCGAAACAACGTCTGGGATTCGAAACAACGTCTGGGATTCGAAACAACGTCTGGGATTCGAAACAACGTCGGGGATTTGAAACAACGTCGACTGGTGAATACGCATTCAAATCATTGGTAAATCTACGACAACGAAAGCCTCAACGACAAAGGTATAAAGTTGGTTGTTATCAAACAAAGAACAATCCCCAATACTTCAAACACAAAAGAAAACTCGTGTTTTCCAGAAAGGACAGCACTGAAGTAAAGAAGTAAGATGGAGAAATTAAGTGTCAAAAAACAAGCAGAACTGAAGAAGATGTCTTCTGAAAGATTAAAACAGCGCTTGTTAAAGGCTGGTTTTGAAGAAGAGAAACTGGAAGATATGTCACGTGAGGACATGCTAGAAGCGCTAGCTGAAGTCTGGCTTAAAGAAGAAGCAGAAGAAGAAGAAGGTGCTGTCGGCGGTGCTGTGGAAAAGGTTATTGAAAAACCGCCTGGACTTATGTCTATGGAGATGATGATGCAGTGGATGATGATGAAAGAAGAAAGAGAGGAGAAACGGAGACAAGAAGAGAAAGAAATGCGACAGGAAGAATTACGTCTTCAGAGAGAGAAAAAGAGAAAGCAGAAAATGTAAGACAGGAAGAATTACGTCTTCAGAGAGAGAAAAGAAGAGAAAGCAGAGAATGCAAGACAGGAAGAATTACGTCTTCAGAGAGAGAAAGAAGAGAAGGCAGAACGTCTTCAGAGAGAGAAAGAAGAGAAAGCAGAGCAAGTTCGTGTGGCAGAACTTGAGTTGCAAAAGCAGCAATTTGAGATTCAATTAGAGCAATTGAGAAGAGATCGAGAAGATGCTGAAAGGAGAAGATTAGAGCAGATGATTGAATTTGAAAGGGCGCGGAAAAGTGACGAAGAGATACGTCAGCAACAGATTGAAGAGGAGAGACTACGTGAAGAAGAAAAGGAAAAAGTGCGAATTTCAGAGTTGGAGCGAGCAGAAGAGGTTAGACAAGAAGAACTGAAATTACAGAAAGAAAGCATGGAGAAGGCGGAAGCGGAAAGACAAGAACGTTTAAAGTTGGAACAACAAAAATAGCATTAAAAGAAGCACAACTCAAAGAGGAGAAGCGAAATAGAGAAGCTCAAGAACTTTCCTTATCTCTACATATAAATTGCTCAACGTC
>JACEVL010006449.1:1077500-1087500 GCA_020284085.1 Aporrectodea caliginosa
GGCAGTCAACAGATGTCGCCAAACACTGAAAACGTCGGCACATGCCGCGCCTTATATTTCAATCGAGCAATAGTGCACGTAGTCTAATTACAAAATTCTGCTAATTAACCCAACCCGCAGCACTGTTAGCCAAGATCTAAAGATAGCATAAACTAGGATTTAGTAGCCTACTCAGTTGGGGAGCGAACATTCGTAAAGGGAGATGGGAAGAACAATGCCAAATACGGATAAGAGGAGGGACGAATCAAAAGCAGGTCACTTTTGATGTTCTAATAAAGATTACGAACTTCTTATTGATATAACGTCGGACTCGCAAATGCAGCAGAATATTAATGAACGTTCATTGATCAATTTCTGGAGTTGGCTAATTTAGGAATACCCCACTGACGCGAAATGTGCAGTTAGCGTGCTTCTGCCATTTGCCACAACGTATTTGTGCGAAAATGAATTCTCATATTATACTGCAACAAAAACAAACTATAGAAATCGACTAAAATAGTCGATTTCTATTATTTTGTTTTTGTGATGCGCCTGGCATAAGAATCCAGCTTTCTAGAATCAAGCAAACTATAAAATATTGCATGAGAAGAAACAAAAGCACTGTATATAGGCCTACATTCAAGTTCCATATAGGCCATATACATGTATACTCCCAATATTGTGCTCCACGAGTCGTGGTTTTAAAAACAGTGCACTTGAAGTTTTTTAAATAAATTGCTAATATGAGTGTGTGCTTAGTAAGGCCTATATTAGTAGGCTTAGGCTTCTCAGGCGCTATAATTATATGCTTCTACGTTAAGATGAGATTGGGGTTCCGCCAGAAAATATTAAGATCTTCCCTGGCCAAAACGTTTGGGAAAAGCTGTTCTAGACAATTCCTTATCGTGCTAAGCTAATGCTATAGAGTAATAATGATGATGATTATGACGATTATGATGATGATGATGATGATGATGAGGATGATGATGACGACGACGACGACGACGACGACGACGACGACGATGATGATGATGATGACGACGACGACGACGACGACGACGACGACGACGATGATGATGATGATGATGATGATGATGATGATGACAAATACAATTACAATTGTAACAAGTGCCGGTGCATTTTCTTGCGTCAGATGAAACTATTAAAGGCAGAGGATTACATGCTTACGTAATGTGCCTCAGTGGTTAGCGTGCTGGACTGTCAACTGAGAGGTCGGGGGTTCAACTCCCAGTCAGGCCAGAATTTCTTTCGAGCTTTCTGCTCCACCTGTGCCGCTAGCCCTCAGCAAGAATGAGTACACTGACCATACACTGTCGGTGGGAAGATGAGACGGTGAGGAGAGACTACTGGTCCACCCGCTCTCACTCGAGGCTATGAAACATGAAGTCTCTAACCATGGCTGCCTCAGGACCAGCTTAAGTGACTGCTCTTCTCTTTTATTATGTGCCTAAAGCGACCATCTTTTGAGACAGTAGGCCAATATTAAAGGTATAGAGGTAGAGGTATAGGCCAGTACTCAAATTAGACTCCAGATAGTCAGTCATCAGTGACCCTGTGAAACGATTCAAAAATAACTCAGAACGGTGTAGAAAAAAATAGATAATATGCATACGTAGCCTAGAAGAATAATGGAAACGCACCTGAGAAAAATTTACGCGCGCAGCTGTTTCAATTTTTTTAAGCCTACAGCTGATCTAAAGTCAGCTAACGTCTGAAATGCTGACCTTACGTACGCAGGCCCTCTGGAGACTTGACAAACTGACGCTTTTTCTTCTTATTTATTTTCATTACGCTTCCGAATCAAACATCGTCATTCTTTTGCCCTTAATCTGCCAATTTGCCAGCATGGAGCCAATATGGAACCAATATTCCCATATGGGACTGGCATAGATCCCATGCAAATTGATTGATCGATTGATTGATTGAGCAAGATTTATATAGCGCCCTTCAAGATTTCTACTCAGAGGCGCGACTTCGCGGACCCCAGCACGGCTAAAAACTTGGACGCGGCGAGTTTGAGGTGGATCCGGCAATGCAAACATACCCCTGGGCCACCGCGCCCCACGCTACCTTTCAGCAAATGCTGACAGGTAGCCAGTTTTAAGACCTGGATCCACCCAGTATGGGAATTGTCAAAAAATAACTGGCTCCGCCTCTAATTAGTGTGCACCCTAAAGTCTACCTGTAGACCTCGAAATCTACTCTGTACACCTGTTAGTAAATTATATCATCTACCGTTAAGCTTATTAGAACCTCGTGAGCTTTGACAATTTAAAAAAACCGCACAGGTATAGACACTGCTGATTTATTTTAGGCCTACCTGGCAATTTACATAATTATCTTTTCTTTCAAAATGGCAATGGATTTGCCATCTTGCCCACTGATCGAGCGCCTGTCTTGGTGCGTATTCGTAGGCATAATCGTAAACTCCAAACTTCTATAGCGACACTTGAAAGCCAAGCGCAGGGCACCAGCTTATTCAAGAGCGCTGCGTCGAGTCAGAGGGGTTGTTCCAAAGGGTATTCAGAAGGAGGTCCGTGCCCGGTTGCCAGTGGGTCAGAAGTCCATGGCAAAGTAGCTGTTAAGATGGGTGGGTGTCGTTTAGGTGAAGAGTTCGAAACCGGAGGATCAGATGAGTCGGGGTAAGAATTCCTGTCGAGCAGTACCTCACTGTATGGGGCTACTAGCATCAGAGCATAGCAAATTTATATAGCGCCTATTGTTTATCAACCACTGAATAGTGGACATGAAGCAACATATCGTATGTACTACTATAGGCCTATATAATTGCTCAGTTTAGTCGTGTTTTAATTCATGATTTCGTCAACACCGTCAAATGAAGTTCGTCAGTTTATACTGGCACTATATATTTCTTCTTCATTTCACGTTATTGCTGTTTGATTATTGTAGTGGTATCACCACCAGGGCAGAAATTCTGTTCGAGATTTCAGCTCGACCACCTGCGCCCCTGACGAACTCAGTCATTATTACTATACTGACCGCACACTGTCTGTGGGAAGAGGAGACGGCGAGACAAATGGATCACCCGCTGTCATATGCCGAGGCTAAGAAAATGAAGTCGCTAACACTTCATATCCATGGCTGCCTCGTGGTTAGCTTAAGGTACTGCTGTTCTTCTTCTTTATTATAGTGGTACTAAGTGTCTAAGTCACTGAATTCTAGGCTTAGGCCTATAGCAAACGTAGCAGGCTTTGTGTATTCACGGTATGAAAATGTGGGGTATACATGTATATGGTTCTGCATGAGCAGTCCAACATGTTCTGTATCCAGAATTTACGGCTAGACTGTAAAATTAAAGCAACTTTACTCACTCGATCGGGTTCTTCTGCTGTTAATCACTGAAAACTGGCCTACTATAATATTGACCAGCATGCTGAAAAACTTAGGGATTTTCAGCCCAGAGGTTAGAGCAGGGGTGGGCAGGGGTCCGGCCCCTCGGGACCTTTGAACCGGCCCTTGGCATGTCTTTTATATTGGCATTGTACGGTAATTTGTACCCGCCATGGCACTTGGGAACCTTTTATCCGTTATGTTTTTTATACAACAAAGATAAGTCGTCACAATTAATAAGAAGTCCATGTAATAAAGCTATCATCCTAACAGCAACATGTTCATAAAAAAGCTAATGACGTAACAATAGTGTTTGTAGAACAATCTACTATCCTATAATGCGTCTTATGAAGCAGTTACCTCTACAAATATATAGTCATTTTACCAGCGTGCGTTTAATATGGCAACGCCTCGGAAAAGTTGAGTCAATTCGAAAAGTTGAGTCCCCGATTCTATAAGCTAGCCTTTTTGGGAGCTGAAATTTTGATAGAATGAAGTGTCTCGAGTCTATCTGCCAAGTTTCAGGACGATCGAATGATTGTAAGTGATCGAATGAGTCGTCGCAAGATTTGACTTTTAGCCTGTGACTCAAACAAACATTCAAATTTCCGTAAGTTAACAGTAGATGGAAAAGCTAATGACGTAACAATAGTGTTTGTAGAACAAAAGATGTCGTCACAATAGCCATTATCCTAACAACAACGCGTCCCTAAACACAGCTAATGCCGTTTTAAACCAAGGAGATGTCGTCATAATAATAGGAAGTAAATAGTACAAAGCTATTATCGTACTTCAACTTGTCCATAAACAAAGTACGTGACGCAACAAAATTGTTTAACGTCACTAAGAGAAGTCGTCACAATCCGAAGTACATAGAACAAAATTAATGACCTGGCATCATTATTACGTCACTATTTTGTCCATAGACAAAATAGTGACGTAATAATAGTGTTTGTATAACAAAGAGATGTCGCAACAATAAAAAATCCATAGAACAGAGCTATTATCCTAATAGCACAGTAGCCTATATTTCATAATCCGTTCCAGGTTATTTTGCAGTGGTTCTAACACAGTAGGCTACAATACAACCTGTATTTTTAGCGCGCTGTCGGGAAACCGGGGTCTTCTCTCAATTCGTCTTCCTTGCTGAGTGGTTCAAGGCTCTACTCTCGTGGTCTATCGAGAGGTTTGAATGATCAACAGCGACACACTCACACACGTAGAACACCGCTTTAATAGTTCTTCTCATAGACGATTGACAGAATCACATCAACAGGCAACTTGACATCGGGAGAACTGTTCAGCTGCCTCCCCGTCGTGTCATCGAGCAGGCCCTCTAGCGACTGCTTCTCGGATGGCTGGTCCGTAGATCGGCGGCAGGTCTTCTTCAGACTCCACCGAGACTGCTAGGCCGATGCAAATAGCTCGAGGCCGAATCTCCAGGCGGTCTTCCCAAGACTGACTGTCCCATGGCCAACCCCTGCCTTATATACCTATCAGAGGTGCAGAAAACCCCGGTGCCCCAACATCTTTTCCATGGGGTGCAACTAGAAATGGCACCGGTGCAGTTTTACCAGCAGGTGCTACCTATATACTCACCACAGGATATATCTTAAATCGGCACCGGTGCAGTTTTACCAGCAGGTGCTATCGGCACCGGTGCAGTTTTACCAGCAGGTGCTATATGTAACCCACAGGACATTTCCTAAAATGGCACCGGTGCAGTTTGCAGCTCTCTCGGTGTCAATATCAACAGGTGTCGATCAAAAATCGCACCAACACAATTATCAAACATCGGTGCCCCATAGAGTACCAAATCAGCTAATCTAACTATAGCAGCTCAATAGGAGGTGACTTAAAATTGATACTACAGCGCTCCATAGAGTGCCCAGCCAATTATGAATTTCTCAACAGCGCCTTAATAAAACAGAGTCTTACTCAAAGGACGTGTTACAAATAGCCTAGGCTAGAACAATCATTTCCAACAGTGTCTGAACTCGCAAATAATCTTCTTTTCTTCTTTTCTCCATATTGCACAACCCCAAACATGCACTTTGCCAACTCCAACCTCCACTCCAACCCCTCTCCTTTTACCAATTAAGACCTAGAGCACACAACCATACTCTCCCACCCAAAGATAACGCAATTTATTCCCAAATCCTAATTATATAAAAAATATTTACTAGTTTATTTAAAATTTTCTAATTAACTCTTCTTATCCATTATCACTCGTGTTAGCAGTTCTGTTTTTATCAGATTGTTTTTCTTCAAATTTCTACTCAGAGGCGCAGGCGCTCCCGACTACAGCGCGGACACTGAATCGGAGTTTCACGCCGAAGCGCATGAGCAATTGCGAGTGAAGGATAGGGTCCCTACGCGGTGGCTTGAGGTGGATTCGAACCCGCAACCCTCTGGCTGCAAGGCACCAAATATACCCCTGGAGGTGGATTCGAACCCGCAACCCTCCGGCTGCAAGGCACCGAACATACCTCTACACCACCGCGTTATCCATTATCACTCGTGTTAGCAGTTCTGTTTTTATCAGATTGTTTTTCTTAATAAAACGAATATACTTTTTAGTTCGTATGCATGCGCGTAAATAGTGTCTCTCGTTCCTGCTTCTACTACCTACGCCAACTCCGTGCCATCCGCCAATCACTACCACTGCACACTATCACGACTTTGGTCCATGCATTGATCTGTTCCAGGATTGATTATGGGAATGCGGTGTACATTGGTCTCTCCTCTACAAATACATCTAAACTTCAGTCCATTCTAAACGCTGCCGCCCGCCTCATAGGGGGCATTGCAAAGTTTGACCATATCTCCTATTTTATCCGTGACTCCCTTCACTGGCTCCCCATCCGCCAGCGCATCCAATTCAAGGTCTGTTCCCTCATGCGAAGCTGTCTTGCTGGGTCTTCTCCTCACTATCTGTTTCATACTCGCTACGCCCCAGAACCCACAATAGAATAATACCTAACTAAGGCAAACTCTCTATCTCGTAAAACATTTGTCACACGGATGCTTTATACTTAATTTTTTTATTTTATATTTGATGATCTTTGTACACCAAAATGCGGTTAGCAGTTGGTTTTTCAATAAAGGATATACTTACTTACTTAAGGATATACTTACTATCTTAGGGCCTTTTGTACCCCAGTATCTTCTCTGCACAGTCGTTCCTCCCTTCGGTCCTCGGCCCGTGGTTACTTGGTTGTCCCGCGGGTGCGTACTTTTACGGCCCAGTCTAGGAGTTTCGCTATTGTTGGTCCCAATAGCTGGAACCAGTTACCTCAGTCCCTCAGGACTGACCTTTTTCTATTTCTTTAGACCAGTTCCGCAAGCGCCTGAAAACCTCCCTTTACCAGTGCAGAGACTGGCTCGGGTCGGGAGCGCCTCTGTTTGAGTGGCGCTATATAAATGTTTGATTATGATTACGATTACGATTACGATGCGCGCTTGTCAGGTGCAATTAATGAGGGATATTTACTTACTTATTTACTACGAATTGACTTTAAATTTTAATACTAGAATAGAGACCTAACCGCTATAATCGCTTGTGCCTTTCTATATTACGTCACGCGTTGTCACGGCAACAACAGCTGCGGACCATTATTGTGACGTCATCCGCGTTTAATAAAGAAGAAGAAATGTTGTTGGTTTGCTTCAAGTCGAGAAATAATTAGAGACAGAAACTTCGAAGAAATCAAGATGACGCTTCTTCTCGAAGACTATTTTCGACGATGTTCGAAGACAAGATGCATGAGTACGTATTCAGGTCTAATAACGAATATATGACTATATAAATGAGCTGATTCTTAAGCCTATAGGTCCAATGGACTAGAATTACTGGCCAAAATAAGCGCAGCCCTCTTGAAGCAACTGGGTCTCGAATCCATGGTGATAATGTTGATGGTGATGATAGTGGTGATAATGGTTGTGATGTTGATAAATGTGCGGAATTGGATATTGAGGCGGAGGCCTGTACCTGTCCCTGTCCTTGTTCTTGTCCCTGCCCCTGCCCAGTTCCCTCTCCCTTTCCCTGTGCCTCTCCCTTTCCCTGTGCCTTTCCCTCTCTCTCCCTCTTCCTATGCCTCTCCCTCTTCATCTGTCTCTCCCTCTCTCGCTTCGTTTGCTTCTCGGTTTTTCCGTTTTTATTTTCAGTACGTTACCTGAGGAAAAGAATTCTCACTTTGCCACTCCCTCCACCCGGCTGCTCGAGATTCGCCGCCAGATGGTAGAAGTGGAACTGGTTCAAGATTTCCATCCAGAAAGAGGTAGGAAAGACTCCACTAACCTAAGACATCTAATCGATTCATTTGTAATCGTAATCTCATCGTGATTTTTACGAGCCGCGTCATATCAGCGCAGTTACAAATCTAGACGTTCATCTCTGGACAATTCCTTTGATACGAAGCAGCGCTCGTGAATAAGCTCGTGCCCTGCGCTTAGCTCTTGAGTAGCGCTTTATTAATTTGGACTTTACGATTACCATTACGATTACCAAAATTAATAGGTCGGGTCAAAATCGATTCTAGGTCAAGATCCAAAATGGCCAGGCAGGCAGACAGTCAGACAGCATCGGTGTATAGTGCTTAGAAATGAAGCGGTGAGGGACGAAATCTGATCCAATCTAATCTAAAAGCAAACTCATATAGCTCCGTTTTCGTAATGCACAAGGCATGGGATGGCAATGTGGCCGATTGGTTAGAGCGCTTCGCCTGTAATGCGGAGAGTACGGGATCGAGCTTCCCCGAGGCAGTTACAGTAAAGGGACCTTGAGCCATGGACTTCTATATAATAGCCAGCTATTATTAAGACGTCTATGCTTGAGCCTGTCTTTATTACGTCACGCGTTGTCACGGCAACAACAGCTGCGGAACATTATTGTTCCGCAGCTGTTACGTCATCCGCGGGCCTCAAACCTCACTCTCAAATGCTCTGCGCCATCGACGTTGTGTTGTAGCCCAAGGTTGTCTGAACTTCTCAACTTAGGAAGGGGGCAATATCAAATACAGTTGTATTGTATTGTATCGATTAAACTGTGCAGTTCATCAGCTAATGCCTTGTCCATTAGATATCGGCGTTATGGGTGTTACTAATTTCCCCCGAGTTTGTTTATTTCTGTCTCTCTGCTTGTTTGTTAATATTTATCGCCCACCATCTCTCTCTTTGACTGACTTTTTGAGTGAATTTCAGTCACTACTTGAGTACTTGATTTCCTCTCCTTCTGAAATAGTTATTATGGGTGACTTTAATATTCATGTAGATGTAGCTAATCACTACTCATTGGCATTTCTTGATATGTTAGAAGGGTTTGACATGCGACAGCTTATTACCTTTCCTACGCATAATAAAGGTCACATTTTGGATGTCCTGATAACTCGTTCTGATTCTAAGTCACTTCATTCTGTTACTTCTGTAGAGTCATATTTTTCGGATCATGTTGCCATTTTCTCAAAATTTGACTTCCCTTTCAAACCCCCACCAAATTATAGAATTGTTAAATTTCGCCCCTGGCATAAAATTGATTTAAATAAGCTAAAGAATGATATCTTGGCATCTCAATTGTTGCTATCTCCTGCACAAACAGCTAATGAGCTGGCTCTGCAGTTCCAGTCCACTCTAACTGAGCTGCTTGATAAGCAAATTCCTTTTAAAATTAAGAGGGTTGTAGAGCGCACACCACAGCCTTGGTTCAACTCTGCTATTTCTGAGGCTAGGCGTCGAAGAAGTCAATTGGAGCGTTGGTGGCACCACTCTCGTCTGCCTTCTGATCACATTAAGTTTAAGCAACAGTGTAAACGTGTTCGAAAACTTGTTTCATCTGCCAAATCTGAATATTTAACTAACTTAATTGCTGAAAGTTCTGCATCACCCAAATCTCTGTGGTTGGCCTTAAATAAATTGTTACATCGGGAGAAGCTACATTTGGCTCCTACTTTGTGCTTAGCTGCTCATGATCTTGCAAGTAAATTCTTGAACTTTTTGCAGACAAAATTTCTGGTATACGTCTTAAATTGATCAGTTCCTCTGCACTGGACAAATTCCTCTATCCAAATTGTACACCTCCTATCATGGACTACTTTCTGCCAACTACTGTGGGAGAGGTTCGTGCACTTATCTTTTCCTCGCCTAACAAAACCGGTCTCCTTGACACCATTCCTACTTGGTTTCTTAAAGAGTGCTTTGATGTCCTTGGTCCCACCATTACATCAATTATCAATTTCTCATTGCATGAGGGATCTTTCCCATCTACTTTTGCTCATGCCATAGTTCATCCGCTGCTTAAGAAACCTTCTCTTGATCCTGATGATCTGTCAAATTATAGGCCTATCTCAACCTTGAATTTTATATCTAAAATCCTTGAACGGATAGTCATGAATCGCATGCAGACTCACCTGTCATCAAACTCACTAATCTCCCCTTTTCAATCTGCGTATCGTAGATTTCACTCAACTGAATCTGCACTTCTTACTGTTCATAATGACATCATTTGCTCAATGGACGGGGGTAAGGTGACAGCACTTGTTCTGCTTGACTTGTCTGCTGCTTTTGATACTGTGGATCATTCTATTCTTCTTCATCGTCTTGAGAATTGGTTTGGGATCTCTGGCCCTGCACTAAATTGGTTTAGTACTTATCT
>JACEVL010006449.1:1092500-1115000 GCA_020284085.1 Aporrectodea caliginosa
CAGAGACATACTATAGAGACATACCACAGACAGAGACAGAGACGAACGGAGACAGAGACCAATACAGACTCAGACGGAAGCCATATAATTATAAACCCGCGCACGGATTGTTTCGTGATGCTATTTACTATTTGCAGTCGATTTGTGATTAATTTCCAGGACGCTATAATTATGGCGTCTTTCGAGGGTTGCGAAGAACTTGGGGGGGAGTGTGAAGAAAAGGGAATTGTTTAAGCGAGTATAGCAGGCAGAGTTGGATAGGAGAACAGCTGTTGTCTTGGAGCAAAAACAAGAGGAACTTAAGCAATGGGAGTGCTTTAAATTTTTACCCACCGTTGGGCCTTTTCGTGCTTTTTAACCAGGAATTGAGCGGTACCGTTCTTCTGCTGGTTTTAACCCTCTTAGTTGCAACTACATCGAAGCGTACAATTTGCGCAGGCATATTGGCGCGGGGCAGCAAGCGCAGTTCGAGTGGGAGCCTATTCCAGGTGGAGGGCTCAATGATCGAGAAGGCTCGGCGCTGCCTGAGAGATGAATGGGCCCAGGGGACAAGAAGCTCTCGGTTGACCGAGGAGCGCAGAGCCCATAGGCGCAACCACCCTATGGGACCCGTGGGACGCGTCCCCCCAACTTTCGAACAGCTTGACAGGGACCGTCCCCCAACTTTTGAAAATTGTGAGGTAAACAAGAGCCCAAAATGCACTCCATTTTGTATAAAATGCTCAAAATTGCGTCAGCTTCTGGGGCTCCGCCCCAGACCCCGATTGGAGAACTTACGACGCTCCCCTATAAACACTATAGTCGCTAGGAGCTTCTTGCCTTCCGCGATCTCTCCCCTCTGTACCATTAATGCCAGTATAGTACAAGTAATCGTAATAGTAATCGTAATCGTAAATTCGATATTTCTACAGCGCCCACAAAAGCGAAGTCGCGGGAACCAGCTTATTCACAGGCATTTTTAACCAAAACAGAATCGATAGACAGGGGGTCAAAATCCATAGAGTCAGGCAGGCAGACAGTCAGACGGCTAAGGTGGATGATGCTTATGTTGAAATGGCGAGGGAGGTGAAGGGAGGAGAAGGAATCGGGATAGGATTTGTGGCTGTGGCCTTGGACCTACTGATTTTGTCATAGCAATTTCTAGCCTTAAACCTAAATACAGTGAAAACCGGCGCACTAAATATGCTGACGATAGCTACTTGCTGGTCCCTGCTTCCTGCATTGACAGCACTCTTTCTGAACTTGACCATATCTCTAACTGGGCATCCATTAGCAATTTTAAATTAAACCATGCTAAGACCAGAGAAATGGTCGTTAGAACGACCGAGGTCCAAAGCTATTGCCCTCCCTCCTCTCATCCCTGGCATCGAGCGGGTCCAGGGGAGATGGTTATTTTGGGTGTCACCATCTCTGATGGGATTGGCTTTGGGGCACACATCGACAAAATATGCTGCAAAGCCTGAAAATCCATGTTCGCGCTACGTGTTTTGGTCGCCCACGGTCAGCGTCTCTTTGACGTTGTTAGAGCTACTACCCTCGCACGGCTACTTTATGCCTATGCCTCCTCTGTTTGGTGGGATTTGCCACTGAAAGGGAACATAAACGCCTTAACGGTATTCTGAGAAAATTGACCCGTTCAGGCTTCCTCCCTGGCGATTTTCCTAGTTTTGACAAACACTGGTCTAGAGCTGATTCTACTCTTTTCCGTTCAATTCTCTTAAACCGTTGTCACGTCCATGCAGTTTATTCATAATAATAAAGTCACATTTTTCACAAATCTAGATGGTTTAGGTAGGCTACTTTTATATCGAAATCATCGACGAAAAAATTTGAGGTAAATTAAAAGCCCAAAATGTACTCCATTTGGTATCATATGCTCAAAATTGCGTTGGCTTCTGGGGCAAGACATTTTTGTAACCAGGGCATAGCCAAGGCAGTCATACAAGTAACCAGTGCAGGTGAGTATTTATGCCTCAAATAAATTCTCGGCAGGGCAAAAATTC
This sequence comes from Aporrectodea caliginosa, assembly GCA_020284085.1. Classification (NCBI taxonomy): domain Eukaryota; kingdom Metazoa; phylum Annelida; class Clitellata; order Crassiclitellata; family Lumbricidae; genus Aporrectodea; species Aporrectodea caliginosa. The sequence goes on from JACEVL010006449.1 coordinate 1,094,504, forward strand.
TGGCAGAACAACGACCACGCAAAAGGCTTTTACCAGGGTATTTGCCCTGGCTTGCCCTGCTATAATGTAATGTAATGTAATGTAATGTAAATCTTCGAAAATTTCTCAGCGCCCACAAAAGCCACGTCAGGGAGACCAGCTTATTCACCGGCGCTATAGCCTATTACAAATCAAGTCCGCAATAGCCAAAACTCCTCTGTTCGTTTCGGTGCCAGGTCAAAATCCGGGAGGTCAAGCCAAGGAGACAGCATAATTTGCTACGGTGGCAATATGGTGATGATGGTGGTCGTGTTGTGGCACAGGAGTAAAATCAATATAGGAATCTTGAAGAGTTCGCGGCTTATGCAGTCGTGAGTGGAAAGCAGAAGAGGCAAAGAATGCAAGCAGAGGAGACGAACCCGTTAAGAGGGGAATAAAATAATACGATGAGCAAACCTGGCGGGGAACAAAATAATATTGCCTATAATTATGGGAGAGATAACCCGTGCAGTACACGGGCAAAGCAACTATGTTCACCTCTAAATATCGTCAGAGACTGACAAGTGTCCACTACAGTGCAGTCATCTAAGCCATGCCACGAGTCTATCTTGCACTGAAGAATTTATTAAAATTATGCCTACTTGACAGACGTACGTGTCCCCCGAGTCGCCTTGTTTGGTGCTATCTGCTAAGAACTTCAAACAAGTGAAAAAACCTCCTTATCTTCTAACGTACTGACTGCACAATCGATCATCACCAGGAACTAAATCCGAACTATTGCTTCTAGCAAATTATAGCTATTTGGTGCTGAATATGTGCACATGTAGGCTACATAGGTCTAGACCTGGAGTCCTGGACACATAATAAGTCTACTCTTAAACGTTAGTCGCTTGGTGGCGTTGCACAAATACTTTTGGTTACTTCATTGAGTGTCATCTTGGAAGGATTCTCTTTGGTTTTGCGTTAAACTAGGTTTATAATTTTTCTTCGTGTAATATCTTTTAAAAGAGGAAAAACAGGTTTTAAAATTCTGTGCCATTTTAACGCTAAATAGACAATCCAGGCGAGTTTGTTATATTTTCTTCTCGCTGTGAAATAAAGGATGCGATTGGTCTTAGAGTTACAGATTTTAAAATTTGCGTGGAGCGGTAATGGTGAGGGTGCTCGTGGTTATTGGCTTTATTCGTAACCATCGCCGCCAAATGGCTGGCGTCACGAACTGATGATGATGATCATATGGAGCAAACTTAAATAACATTGTGGTGTCACCGAGGCGATATACACCACTTTGCTTTAGCTTTAAAGAATTAACAGAAATCGATAATAAATAAAAATTAATAGAAAGTAAAAGCAAGGTGTTTTGTGCAAAATGTCTGTCCAGTTTTGCCTGCAATTTCTTTGAATGCAAATAGCCCAAATGCTGGGTGTTAAAATTAAACACTGCTGGGAACGGAAGTCATGATATTTTCAACAAACATTGGAAATTTTATTTATGGCTTATTTTTTTATGTATGTGAGGGTCGGCATGAGCACTTGTTATAGCGCCCTTCAAGATTTCTACTCAGAGGCGCTCCCGACTTACAGCGCGGACACTGAATCGGAGTTTCACGCCGAAGCGTTCCATGAGCAATTGCGAGTGAAGGACTTGCCCAGGGTCCCTACGCGGCGGCTTGAGGTGGATTCAGAACCCGCAACCCTCCGGCTGCAAGGCACCGAACATATCCCTATACCACTGCGCCCTACAATATACAATATACAATTTTTTGGTTGATGTGCTGACATTTGACATGTGTAAATGTGTAAATGACCCTAGTAGTAGCTCGTTGCATACAATTATTGGTACATTGTCATTTTTCATAGAATTTTGCATTAAATTACATTACAGATGGATAAATGATTTATTGTCTAGTGTGGTTTCTGGAATGTCGCGCTATAATGGAGATGAGGGCAGGGTGTACGTTGGTGACCTGCCGCGAGATGCTTCCGAACGAGAGATAGAAAGGGTCTTCCGTGAATATGGCAGCGTGCGAAGTGTCTGGGTCGCTCGCAATCCACCTGGTTTCGCTTTTGTTATGTTTGAAGACGAACGTGATGCTGAAGATGCGGTCAAAGCCCTGGATGGAAGGTTAGCCTCTTGGATTTCTCTCACTAATGGTAATCTATGGAATTCTGTTTTTGCAAGAATTATATGGCATATATTAGGATTATGCTTTTGGAAGAGTCTGTATAACCCACCTGAGATACATTTTAAGTTTATCTTTGGTTGTGTGCTATTTATATCTGCTAGTTGGTTATTTACACAGTTCTTTACTTACATAGCGTATTGCCTTTAAACATTCATGCTCACACGTGCATCAGTTGTTGGCACTGCACCAGCTTACATCAGGGAGCTTTGTGCTTGAATCTTGAGTTAGCTAGGTTGGCGATTGTTGCTCTCTTCCACCCTTGGAGTCACGCAGGTGCCACACTGCCATACGTCAACTCAAGCCCATCTTCGCTTTTCACGTCTTGGATCAATGGCTTAGTCACCCATTTAAATTATGGACTGTTTTCTTTGACTTTGTGCCATATAAATTCTGAAACTATCTTAAAATGCACTTGTTTAGATCTGTTATGTATTCATTGCTGCAGCATTTTTGTGATGGAGTTAAATGCTTTATATGGTGCTTTGATACATGCATACATCCATTGACTTATAGTAGATAGACACAGCATAAGAGATTCAAGCTGAAGCCTAGCCGTTTGCATGCCTGAGATGTTATTTGCCATGCATGACATCACAGGCAAGCAAATGGCTAACCTGTGTCCACCCAATATACGTCTATGCATACATCTTGATACGCACTTCTAAAGATGACAGACGGTTACAGGAAGCTGTAAGAAGAGGCCCAGCAACGAGAGGAGTGGCGACGTCGGACAGTTGAACCTGCGTAAGAGGCAGATAACCACAAGAAGAAGAATATAAAATAATAAGAGAAATCAAAGGTATCAACAAATCTGAAATACAATGAATTATGAAATATGAAAACCATGTAAAGGTTAGTTATCAAATTTTCATTTGAACAATTGTGTAATGCCAGTTTCTGTGAATACAGTGTTTAAGCAATGCTGTTTAAACTGTAATTTTAGCACCATATGTGGTGTCCGTGCACGAGTTAAACACTCGAGCGACCGGCCTTCCGGTAGACCGCGACCGCCAATGAGACGTCACTTTGACCCAAGTGACCGCTGCTATCGGTGCAACCAGAGAGGCCATTATGCCTACGACTGTGACAAGTACGCTTCTTCAGGAGGTGGCGGCAAATCTCGCAGGTTAATGCTTGGATCCAGTTCTAATTTTGATTTCTCTAATATTTGGAATATTCACTTCCAAATTAAACTCTGTTTCATTTATTCAATTTTCATTCAGGGGAATTTTGTAAAGCACCCATGGTTTTAAGAAGTTCTTCCAGCTCAGCCGTGATGAAAGGGAACAGGTTTAAAATATTGGTGAAAGATGTGAGTAATAAGATCCCAGGCCACAAGGGCAAGAAGAGCTAGGGTGTGGTCGGGTATGCTCAGAAATGTGTTTATTTAAATTGAAAATGTAGTTTGTATTTTAAGTTGATTTGAAATTTTATCTGTTTATAATTTTATCATCTTTATAAGTAGAAATTAATTTTTCGGGTTATTATGGAATAAAATTTTAGGAATTGTTTATCTTTTGGTAAGTTTGTATGTTAAGTACTGTAATTTTTGTTCAAGTAATTTGTTTGTTGTTTATAGTCACTGATGCTATCTATGTTTGTGTAAAGCATTGTTTCCCAACCTGGGTGTCATGTGCCCAAAGGTACCATGAACGTACTCTTGGGGCGCCATGGCAAACCTTAATGTTTGTGTCATTAAAATAAGGAACTAATGGGGGGAAAATGAAATTAAGGCCAGATGCTATTGATTGAATGACTTTTTAGTAAGGGTGCCTTTTTCTGAAAACGGTTAGGAGCCACTGGTGTAAAGATTAGTCATCTTCAAATATACGAGTGTCGTGGTTTTTGTGTTTTAATTATGATGACCATGTTTGTGTGTATATAATCAGGATTCAATTATATATCATGCTTTAAGTTGTACAGGAAGTTTTATCTAGTGGTTGCTGATAGATTTAAATTTCACATTTTCACGTTTATTAACCATTTATACATGGTGGTCATTTTGTAAAATTTCCAGGGTACCCTCATAGTTTTATATTTTGGTTAATTTGCCCAGGCTTCACCACATTGGTGATCTCTGCAATCTGCTTTTTTTGAACTAATAGAATGAGAGAAGCAGATACATTTTTTGTTTAGCCTAAATACACTGGAGCATCCTTGTAACACAATTTGTTAAACACAAATTCTGTTATGGTAAGGTCAGGGACATAGCTCTCAAACTTATGTTAACTTGATATTTGACTGCTTAATAAAAACCTCATTATAATATGGCATTTGATTGGCTCATAAAAGCGTGTCTTGATGGAGCTCCAGTGTACAAGTTTATCTTGGCACGAGGAAATGTGTCGACCCTGCCAGCGGAACGATATTGTTCCTTTTGGGTTTACCCTTTGACACCATGAACCACTGCAGCAAATGTACTTGAACCTGGTGATCAATAAAGCTTGTGAATTGAATTGAATTGAAAAAAACGTGATGTGATGTTGCCTGTGAGTATGTTGCATGTTTGTTACTTGTATGCTGAGTTCATTCATTCATTTAACTTGGCTTCAACGTAATTATTGCACAGGTTGACAGAGAGTCAGAGATTCAGAGATTTTCAGTTAACAGACCAGATTTATTCGTAGAATTTAAGAAGATGAACAGTTTTACAATTTCATGATCATGGAAAGACCGTTAGATGGTAATTTAACCCAGAGATCGCCTTGGATGGTGAGTGGTGAACTTGCTTGCATGATGGTTATCATTTTTTGATGATCAATTCGTTAACGCATCACTCTGTTGCCTTCGCCTTATTTAAGGAACTCTTTTGTTAAATCGTTTAGTCTTAAACCTTACGTAGTCTCTGGTCTTTTCAACTACGAGAAACATTTACTTAAGTTACTAGGCTTGCTGATATTTTATATTTGTATACTACCAGTATAATGTTATCTGACCTACAGTTGTAATTTAGATCATTTGGCTAGAATTTTAAAGGGATGCATGATTAATTTTTTATAACAGAAATTGATATTGGGTGTCTTTTGAACTTAGGTCAAACTCACGATCTCGTTCTCGGTCCTATGAGAAGCGAAGGAGCTACAGCCGAAGTCCAAGTCACAGCAGGTTACATTACGAGCTTTGATTGGAAATTTCCTTAGAAGTAGTGTAACTTGAATGTAAGCTGTTGAAAGGTATCGGACACTGATATCGCCGGGATACTTGTCACTAGTTTCTTTCAGTGTGAAATGGTTCCAGCATGTTTTATCATATTGTAGAGTCACTGGTATTCTGGTAATATTTCTACATGTTGTTTAGTAGTACTAGATGTCTTTCAATACATGTACGCCGTACGGTCCATTGTTTTTAAAACTTATATTAGAAAATGTGTATATACTGTTCCTAGGAGCTTGCAATGGTATTTTATAAATGATTTAGCAGCCCTTTTGGCATACATCCTTAACAGGGTTTGCCATCCCTGAGCTAGGGATTGACCATGAGATACTAATAAGTTCAAAGTCTCGTCAATGCACGCGTTTCATCGATAGGAGTAACATGTATGAGCAGTTATGTTCTTGTGAACAAAATATTTATTGCTAGTAGAGTGCAGTTAATTGTCCATTCCCATGCAACCAACTTAAGTAAAATTGTGTATTTGAATTTAGTGCCTCTGTGATTTTAAGGTTAAATAATGCATCTGAAACCTTGCTTAATTAATATACAGCTAATGAGGCAATAAGCTAAGTGGTTAGTTTGTTTTCAGCTAATTGTATAATTTCTTTGTTCTTCCTTAAAATAAGTTGGAATGGAAACCTGTTTGACAGAAACCGTGGCAGGAGTCATTCTCGATCGAGATCAAGGTCGAAGTAAACTGATCAAGATTGACACCATGGTTAGAATTTTAGTTATTGAATGTATGTTTGCAATTTTGATGTTTGTTATTACTGATTGTATGATTTGAAGTTAACCTGTTTGCGTACCATTTTTATATGTGAGCTAGAAGTACAAATGAAATAGTGGACAGTTCCTGCATGCCTGAATCTGTGGGTAACTACTTTGTAACACAGAGAGTATGGGTTCGAGCCTCCTTTGAGACTGGTTACTGCATAGGGACTTTAACGAATAGTTTAACGACGAGCGTGTACTAAAATGTATGGAAAACCATATGCAGCTCGTCGTTAAAGGGTTAAGCAAGTCCTTCACTCACACAATTGCTCAGGGCTGTTGATTGCTGCTTGGTCCTTAGACTGGTTATTAATAAATGTGTAATAATAATTTTATATTACATAAAATGCTGTTTTGTTAAGCGTAGATTTAGTTTAAAGCTTTGGTGCTGATGAAATTATAAATAGGTTAAGCGTGTAAACTATATTTCTCACTGTCGATCCACTGTGGCTTGAAACTTAGTTTATACTTGTAGTATTTTCTGTGTCAATACGGAACAAGAGCCTGGAAACTAACTAGAGTAAAGTTGTGGAAGCCAGTTGTGGAGGCCACGTTCTACTCTAACCTCAAGACTGTTCTCTTTAGCTGGGGTTGGGTCAGAGTGCTCCTGAGTAGATAATCTTGAAGGGGTGCTATATTAATCTCTGAAACGAATGGATTGTTTACAGAGTGAAATAATGTTAAACGCATGATCTGGCGAAGATAGATTCTGATTTTGTTTGCTTTTTGATCTTTGTAGGCGTAATGGTAAAGCTGCAGGCTGCTCTGGCAGATACATGGACAAGCACAGCGAAGAATTTTCGTCGTTAAATGTTGTGCTCTTGTTCTGGTTCTGGCGTATGGCAACTGTTTCTAGTTTGCAGACCTTCACGTGACTATTGCACGCAATGGAGATATGTCATTGGTTTTGTGGTCTGTTTGGAACACTTTCAGTAGTTATTCACTTGTTTGAATATGAATAGTTTATACTTTCTGATGTCTGTTTTATTGAAATGGAGTCGGTGTCTAAAGGGGTATGACGCGGGCAAAACACTGTCAAGAAATGTAATATAATGGAAAGCTTTGAAATTTCTCAACACCACACAAAACCGCATCAGGAAAACCAGCCTACTTACTGGTGCTATAGTGAATCAAGTCCGCAATGGCCAGGCTGCTTTGTCCTTTCCGGTGCATTCCATTCCATGCTACTTGAAGGATAGCTATCGGAGAGCTATCTGCTGAATTGGCACTAGCTGGAATCGCCTTTCCCGAGAGCTGCGGTTCGAGTGTTTCACAAATGCCTGAAGTCTATTATTTAACTGTTATTTCACTGGTTTGGGTCAGATGTACCACTGATGAGGTTTTCTTGAAGTGGCGCTTTATAAAATGTCCGATTACAATTGTATTTACAATTGAATGATCTGAAAACCTATGCGCAGTCTGCGGGGACACTGTCCTGGTAAGGTTGAATAATGTAATGGGTTTAACTTGCCTTGCTCTAAGTTCATTAGCATTTCTTCTGTGCAGTTCTGAACTCATAACCATTGCTATCACTTGACACCAGAAAACTGAGATGTGTTTATCCATTAGGAAAGTCTGCAAAAAGGAAGGGCGGGTGTTATGACCAATGCGGATGTCAGCCTCTGAACTTGATGCATGGTTATTTCTGTGAAGTCACAGTTTTTTCAGTGAAGCCATTTTGTTATTATAGTGAAGTGTGGCAGTTTTTTCAATCAATCAATCGTTTATTTGTAGCCAAACAACGATAAACAATAATATTACAAATCAGATTGCACTTTTAAGTATGGATTGTTGAATGCCACAAGGGAAGGCCCTGAAGGGATCAAAGATCCCGCTAAGTAGGGACACCTCTATGTAATTTCAATAGAATATGTGGCGACCGAAAGATGCTTTACTAAGTCATAACAGTTGTTGACTTGATTAACATAAAAAATCTGAACTAACCTTAACTAATTTAAACTAAATATCGAAAGTAAAAGGAATGAGTGGGAAGTGCAGTTAAACACATGGAAATAAAAGATTAATACATCAAAGCATTAATAATCACCTTCAACTAAATAAGTGCAAAGCTTATTCTTAAACAGTGTAGGGAGATTTTCTGATTTCTTGAGGAATTTTATTCCAGGTAGTGGCACCAATAGATTTTATTGAGAACTGACGAGTGTTAGAGCGGGCAAAGACACTTCTATAATTTACGGAGTTTCTTGTTAAGTGGGAGTGAACCTCTGAGGCAAGATTAAAGAATCCCTTGTACACTGGAGGTAGTAGGCCTCAGTTTTTCAGTTAAGTCCACATACTGGGTAGTTTGTTCTGAAGGCCACAGTTTTTTCAGTGAAGCTTGTGCTTTTAACAACTTCAGTCATTCACTCTTTACAGCGCCAGAGGTAATTAGGGTTCCTTTGGTGGATGTGACAGTACGTCGCACAGCAGGGTTGTCTAAGCAAGGCATTAGCTCCCAGTTTGAGTGTGGATTGCCAAATGCGAGCAGAGGAGGGAGGAATCCAAAGGTGGTCCTCTTAGCAGAAGCCCTTTGTGGATGACCATGCTGGAAGTGTAGCCTGTTGTATTGCTTGCATATGCAAACACCCCTTTGAATATCTTCACCCCTTATGTATGTGGTATTTTGGTTTTTGTCTGCAGTTAGGCATGCACCCTAGCTGTGCTAGCAGCATCAGCAGTTGGTGCCTTGAATATTATTACACAGTTGCATCCCTAAACCACAAAAGTGACTGCTTTGTAAACCAAAATGTGGTTAGCAATTGGTATAATAAAGGATACACTTACTTACTTACTTACTTATAGAAGTTACAACATTTTAGATGAATCTCATTGGCACTAATACTGAAAACCATGCCAGTTAGCTGAAGTGCTAACAAAGAAATGTATTTAGAAAAATCCTTTTTTGTCTATTACTCAACTCCATAGAAGTTGAAATGCCTGCTAAACACAAGATAATTTATTAAGAGCTTCAGCACGAAACATATACAGTACCTATCAAAGTATGCATACCAGTAAAATGTGCCTCAATAGAATGGGTTAATCTAATAAGAAAGATGTGGAGCATATGAACACCGAACACTGCGTGGGTACTGTAATTCATCTACGTTCTACAGACTCCTTAAGACTTACTTGTATCACCGTGGTTGGACTGCGAGAGCCTCTGAGTAGGCTTCTTCAGAGGCGCTATATAAATATCAAAGAAATGAATTAGATAAATTCAAATATTTAGAAAAATGTGCCTCAATAGAATGGGTTAATCTAATAAGAAAGATGTGGAGCATATGAACACCGAATTGCCCAAGGGATATGGTTGTTTTGTTGAAGCAACTAATGAGGTAGTTAAGGCTGGTCGACCAATCGAGCAAGTGGATTGCAGCCGCGGGGAATTTTATAGGCCAAACTGCGCGGGTATTGCATCTCGCTCGTACTGCTGTATGTGGTGAGGTCTTGTTGGTCTTGCTCTTGTCTCCATCGTTACTGACCCTGTTGGCAGTCGGTACATAATTGAAAGGCGTGAGTAGTTATATTGATCTGTCTCTTGGTAATGCTGTGTGACCATGACGATACATAACACGTGCAACGTAACACTGGTTGTCAAGCATTTAATAGATTTCGTTTGCATGGTTTGTTTCTGTTTCCATTTAATAGGCTGCAGCAAAAGGACTGAAATGTTGTGATACACCTTGATATAAATAGTTAATAGAAGAGCTCTCAGATAGCTACATGAAAACAACAGAAATTGTTCAATGTACCTTGAAATAAATAGTTTAGATGAGCTCTCAGATCTAGCTATATGAAAACAACAGAAATTGTTCAATGTACCTTGAAATAAATAGTTTAGATGAGCTCTCAGATAGCTATATTATGAAAACAGCAGAAAATGTCCAATGTACCTTGAAATAAATAAATTGTTTAGAAGAGCTCTCGGATACTGTAGCTACACGAAAACAAAAAAAATTGTTCAATTCACCTTGAAATAGTGAATAGTTCAGACGAGTTCTTGGAGTCACATCTGCCATGTGGGATGATTTATGTCTGATGAAGTACAAAATAATATTAATCGTAATTTTGATATTTGTAAAGTAAAGCGCTACTTAACAAGATATTAAGCGCAGAGCACCTGCATATTCACGAGCACTGCATCAAGAAAGTTAAAGAGAATTCTCAAATGAATGCACTCTGCTATTTCAGCTGAATGATTGAAGGATAGGAGTGATTTAAGTTGATGCTTGAGTGTCCTGGCCACAGCTTGGGCAAGTGATTATAGATAGCTGAAGACACTTAATTTGAGCCGATTCGAGGTTGAAGAAGAAGAAACTACTGTAGTCAATCTTAGAGCAAAAATCTTGGAGAAAAATTCAAATCTGGTATTAATAGGATTTGTTGCAACATAGAATAAATGAATAGTGCACATTTGTTGCCATGGTTACAGCCCTGCTAGCATGCCTATATGGGACCTGTATGGAGTCCATATGGGTTCCATCTAATGTCCTTGGAAAAGGATTAGATTTTCCACAAAGTCATCTAATTATATTCATCAGCACATCCATTGAGATGGAAAAAGAAGAAGAGTAATCCCTTGAGCTAACCTGAGAGGCGACCACGAGTATGAAGGGTCAGCGACTTCATTTTCTTAGCCTCGACATATGAGGGCGGGTGGCCAGTCGTCTCCCTCGCCGTCTCATCTTCCCACCGGCCGTGTACGGTCAGTGTACTCATTATGGCTGAGTTGGCTAGGGGCAGATATCTTGAACCAATTTTCTGCCCTGGCGGGGATTTGAACCCCGACCTCTCGACTGACAGTCCCGCACGCTAACCACTACACTCCGCACCCCCCGTGAGATGATTCATAGTAATGATCTGTCTTGCGTCAGTATGATCTTTGTACTGATGACGTCACTAGAATGCAGATAAGCAGTATTATGGTCTATTCATGGACGTGTTTATAATAGCATAACATGGTCTGTTGATCAATACGTCAGTCTGTGAAGTCTATAGCACTTTCTTAAGAGTTCATTCGGTTTCGTTTTACATTACAATCAGTGGGCTACAGATGGCATAGGCGCCTACTTTTGCTTTTGTCTCAGGGTGCTACCCCAGCATTTTTGTATATTCTACATTGCAGTATGAGTTTCAGCGCATATTCAAATAAAATACAGCCCGTAAAAACAAAGTTTTTTACTATATCCATCTAGTATCCTGTAATGCGTCTTACGAAGCAGTTACCTCTACAAATATATAGTCCGCGTTCATTTTACGTCATAGCGTGCGTTTAATCAGGCAGCGCGCCCGTTTTTGTTGCGGCCAATGGCAACGCTGCGTATCGGAAAAGGGGATTCCCCGATTCGAAAAGTTTAGTCCCCGATTCTATAAGCCAGCCTTTTTTGGGGAGCTGAAATTTTTATAGAATGAAATGTCTGCGAGGGCGAGTCTATCTGCCAAGTTTCAGGACGATAGAATGATTGTAAGTGATCGAATGAGTCGTCGCAAGATTTGACTTTTTAGCCTGTGGCTCAAACATAGTTACATATATTCAAGATTTCCGTAAGTTAAACTAGATGGATAAAAATACAGCCCGTAAAAACAAAGTTTTTTACTATATCCATCTAGTATCCTATAATGGGTCTTATGAAGCAGTTACCTCTACAAATATATAGTCCGCGTTCATTTTACGACATAGCGTGCGTTTAATGAGGCAGCGCGCCCGTTTTTGTTGCGGCCAATGGCAACGCTGGCCAATGGCAACGCTGCGTATCGGAAAAGGGATTCCCCGATTCGAAAAGTTGAGTCCCCGATTCTATAAGCTAGCCTTTTTTGGGGAGCTGAAATTTTGATAGAATGAAGTGTCTGCGAGGGCGAGTCTATCTGCCAAGTTTCAGGACGATTGAATGATTGTAAGTGATCGAATTAGTCGTCGCAAGATTTGACTTTTAGCCTGTGGCTCAAACATATATATATAGATATATTCAAGATTTCCGTAAGTTAAACTAGATGGATAAATAAAATACAGCCCGTAAAAACAAAGTTTTTTACTATATCCATCTAGTATCCTATAATGGGTCTTATGAAGCAGTTACCTCTACAAATATATAGTCCGCGTTCATTTTACGACATAGCACGTTTAATGAGGCAGCGCACCCGTTTCTGTTGCGGCCAATGGCAACGCTGGCCAATGGCAACGCTGCGTATCGGAAAAGGGGATTCCCCGATTCGAAAAGTTGAGTCCCCGATTCTATAAGCTAGCCTTTTTGGGAGAGCTGAAATTTTTATAGAATGAAGTGTCTGCGAGGTCGAGTCTATCTGCCAAGTTTCACGACGATTGAATGATTGTAAGTGATCGAATTAGTCGTCGCAAGATTTGACTTTTTAGCCTGTGGCTCAAGCAAACAAGCAAGCAAGCAAGATTGCAAGATTTCCGCAAGTTAAACTAGATGGATAATAAAATACAGCCCGTAAAAACAAAGTTTTTTACTATATCCATCTAGTATCCTATAATGCGTCTTATGAAGCAGTTACCTCTACAAATATATAGTCCGCGTTCATTTTTTTGTTGCGGCCAATCACAACGCTGGCCAATGACAACGCTGCGTATGGGAAAAGGGGATTCCCGATTCGAAAAGTTGAGTCCCCGATTCTATAAAGCTAGCCTTTTTGGGGGAGCTGAAATTTTTATAGAATGAAATGTCTCCGAGGGCGAGTCTATCTGCCAAGTTTCATGACGATTGAATGATTGTAAGTGATCGAATTAGTCGTCGAAAGATTTGACTTTTTAGCCTGTGGCTCAAACATAGTTACATAGTTACATAGTTACATCCAAGATTTCCGCAAGTTAAACTAGATGGATAAAAAGAAAAAAATTCAAAAAACAATTTAATTGCTTTTTGACGAGGGTTAAATGGTTAGAAAAAGTAAGCCTATTTGAAACTCACGTGACGGTGATTGACATAGCTGTGCAACCTTCATTAGGCCTACTCATAGTTGTAAAAAACGTTTTCGTTTTTATTTTTTCCAAAAACGTCGTTTTCCGTTTTTATTTCTCGTCTCGTTTTTTTCCGTTTTTTTATTTTTTCTATGTAACTTTATTTAGTTATTTACTGTCTGTTACTATTTGTTTAATTTTATTTTTGTCTGATATCCCTTACGTTTAGGCCCTATATCTCCCTCCTTTTAAGCATTCATCTAATTTACGTCACTATTTAGTGTCATCAGTTGAGAAATAAACCGCACAATACAGGAAATAAAATTTATAAAAGTTATGTGAATTTCTAAGTTATCTAAAATGCGAAATGTTGCCTTTGTACTCAGTAATCTCAGATTGACTGATAAACTGACGGATATTAAGTGCTCCATATTAAGTTCTTATATAAGTCAGAATAATTGTAAGTAGACATACAATTTTTAATTAAGTACACTCTATACTTACAAAGTTTAGTTTTTAATTGCATATGTCAGCATGGACTTGTGTGGACTTATGTAGGCCTATGCATTTTAAATTTGAAAAGATTTCAATATTTTTAATTTCTCAATTTCTTTTTAAACCAAACTTATGAAAAAGAAAATAATTGTTGTAGATTTCTGTTAGGGCCTATTTGGTGTTTAGCCTACTAATAAAGTTGTTATTTGCTGATTAAAATTAAATTGTGTAAACAATGTTTTTAATTTTAAAAGCAGTAAACGATGTAGTAAAGTCAAATTATTTTCTTTTCCGTTTTTTTCTCGTTTTATTCCGTTTTTTATTTTTTTCAATAAAACGACGTTTTTTTTCGTTTTTTATTTTGATCTTACCGTTTTTAACAACTATGGGCCTACTACATGTACTTATAGGCCTAGGCTATACATGTTCCGAAATTTATGTATGTATAGCCTTCATAGGCCATAGCCTATGCATTAGGGTGACACTCAAAATTAAAGTTTTAAATTTTAAAAGTCTCACCCTTTCAGATGGTTATATACAATTAAGTAACTATTCAGAAATTTTTTGAAATTAATTGGTCAATATTTAAAGGTCGCTCAACGCGGGAAAAGTTTTACATTATGGTCAGTGCTAAACACAATGATGATATAGCCTACAGGCTATCAACTTATGGTCTTGATACCACTACTGTTTAACAAGTCCCTTTATGATTGTTTGTTGTTTGAGTCTGGATATTCCTTCCCATGTTTCTCAACCACATGCAGTAGGTATTGCTTCTGTTCTTCCTGATTTGCAAGCACTCCATTGAATGACTGACTGTATCAGTGCGTCGACGCATTCGACCGCATCATGTACGACTTTGAAGCTCATAACACGGCGACAAGCCAAGAAAAAGTTGTGGTTTGTCTGTCATGCGCTTGGAAGTAGTTGTAGAAAGTCTGCAGGAATATCCAGTGCAGCAAAGAGTTTCTTAGTGTTTGTAGTTACAAAATCATATAACTCTCGTAGTGGTACTTCCTGCACATTAACTTTGATACGCCAAAGAGGTTAATCGCATCCTAGACGTTTGAGGGCTGCAACCATTGCTATCATCAGAAGCAGCCGAATCAAACAATGCCAGGCCAGCCAACATCTCACTCAAGTACCACAAAATGGTTTGAAGATCTGTCTTAAGCTTGAGCTCCAGCAGAACACATGGTCCTGCAAGAAGGCTGGTTTTGCTAGACGTGTCAAAAGACATAGGTCGTATGCGGCCAACTATATTCTACTCCTCAGGCAAGTTGAAAACAGCTGAAGCTTGTGCTTCGCGTGTTCCATTAGGCAGTAAAGGAACTCCTAAGAATTTCATTTTTCCTTCACCTGATACCAGTACAACCAGCCGGTCAACATGTTCTGTTGATGTCAACTTGCCATTCCAATGAACTGTAAGTGGAACCTCGGGAGCACACTGCACAGTGCACAGGCCACTAATCCATCTACAATAGGCTACTAAGCCATAGTTGTATCCTACTCATCAGTAAGTAAAAAATTATTAAATGTCAAATGCTGTTCTAAAATAATAAATTAATGCATTACATTTTGTTCTCTTTTTACAGCTTCAATATAACAAAGACATGCAAAATCTTTACATTAATTTATTGGTTTTTAATAAAGTGAATAATAACTGTACTATGCAAAATGATTGATGAAGAAAGTATAACAGGGGAAATTAAAATCAGAATTAAAAAATTTCATTGGCAGTGCAGACAAAAAAAATTTTTTAAACATATTTACTTTTATTAACATTGTGTGTCTCTATTGAAAGTTCAGTGTCCTTGAGCGACCTCTAAATGTTTTTAGATTTCACTAAAACTTTCTACAGATGTCACTAATATCATAGAGAACACTTTTGAGGGGTGAGACTTTAGAAAATCTAAAAATAATTTTTGTGTGTATTGTTCAGTGTCACCCTACTATGCATATTTATTGTACAGTGGGTCCGAATTCTTCTGGGTGCGACGCACCCACTGAACTTTCTCTCTGGGTGCATTCGAACACAAGGCTCCCAAAGAGTCGGCGCCTGTATGACAGATGGAACTACATGCACATCTCAACAAGTGATAGAGATCACCACTTTGAGTTGGCAACCATTGGGTCCACGCATTGCTGTTTAAACCCATTGGTAGGTTCATGCACTCTGGTGTCAACGAGTGACAATAGAATCACTACATTTATTGTAGACCTAATGCTTTACGCATCTCAGTAGCCTACGCGACTGCAGTAGAAATACCGAATCCATTGTACTGCTTTACATTGTTCAATGACCTAATTGTGCTTTAATGCTTTGGTACTTATAATTGTCGGTTTAACGACCCCCAAAATTCTTCATATAATTACCTCATTTAAAATTCTTCATATTATTCTACGTTATTTTAATTCTATGTTACGTCAGAACTTATCTATTACGTCATAAACCTGAACGTTTCGTCATTAGAAACATGGACGACCTAACCCTGACCCCTAACCGACCCTCACGGCGCATAACAACGAGGCATAACCTCAACGTAACCGATATGGACTATAAAACTTGAAGTCGTGAGGGTCGGTTAGGGTCAGGGTTAGGGTTAGTGTCGTCATTAGAAGACATATTAACTGTCGCGAACACATTCCTGTAGGCCTACAGTGATCTCGTCTAGTTATAATTAAAAGATCTTTTTGGGGGTCGTTAAACCGACAAGTACCAGTGCTTTAAATGTAAAGTCTTTATCGAATAATTCACCATAAGAAAGGATTAAAATAGGCTACTACTTCCCAAATAAAATAGGCTACTACTTCACAAGCCTATCGCGAGGAGCATCTACCCGCTAGTTCAGCTCAATGTTCCTTCTGTAAAACCTCTGTTGCTGTCAGCTACCTACAACCTTTTTAATTCTCGTATTATTCGCGAGAAGGCACCGCTGTTACACGTCGCCTTTACTAAATGTTGGCCTACTAAATTGATCACCCACGAATTGTCTAAATCTGTTTTTAGCCTAAATAGGTGGGCACGTGAGATCATGATTAACCATACATTTTCTGTCTTAGTACAACTGTAGGCCTAGTTGACATGAAAATTTTCAAAAGTGAAAACATGAAATTAAAGTTCTGCATTTGAAGGGAAGGTTGCCAGAAATAAATAAATGTATGAGTTAATTCCTTAAGTCTAGAAGCGCCTCGATCCGCAAACCTTACACGCAAGAGCGTAACTTTCCCTCACAGAGTAAGTAGGCTACCATGGGCATCTTTAAGGAAGGTTTTACCGGTTCAACCCCCGAAATAATTGCATTACTGTTATTAAAAACTAAAAATGTAGAAAATTCGACCATTTCCAAAAAAATTAAACCCCTCCGAAATGTTTCCCTGGCTACGCCTCTGGTGATGACCAACCCCTCGTCTATTAATTATCGTTACTAGAACAAAACTTCAACCAAAATAAAGCATTTGAGCACAGGGCCAACAAGCGGTCGTGACAGTCACCATCACGTTACAATACAAAGTTACGCCTATGATGAATCCTTGTGTCTCAAACTCGCAGTTCAGTAGTAGGTCGATTATGTATACACCATACTACACTTGATCACCTTGACCTTCTTGTCCCACGAGCGAGGACTACAGTACTATGGCTAAATCTCGAGAAGTGGCCTTCATTGGCCCTTCACTTTGGAACCAACTCCCTTCATCAACTCGTTCTTTGATACTATATCTGGTGGGCCAGGTGCTTCCTTTCGCTGTCTTAAACCGCTCTTTTCGCTCGGAGTCTTTCGCACTGGGAGCGCCTCTGATTGTGTTCACTGTGAGAGGCGCTTTATAAATTTATAAATACAATACAATACAAACTGTAGATTGTTAGTCGATGAATACATTAAGTTATATGTTTAAATAAGTAGGTTGGTCAGTTAACGTCAACTGATATGGTCGATCGGTCCGTTCCCGAGACTTTAACCCGTGTTTCTCGATGGTAACCACAAGGTATAAGGTCTCAGGGAAAGACAAAACAACCTATTGTTAATGCAGGAGTGCATATAGACTGCATAGTGCATACCTAGACTATCATATATATATACATATACATATACATGTATATACATAATTATATCAGACGACGATGATGATTCAGATGATGATGATGGTGGTGGTGGTGATGATTCAGATGATGATTCAGATGATGATGATTCAGATGATGATGATTCAGACGATGATGATGATGATTCAGACGATGATGATGATGATGATGATGATGATGATGATGATGATGATGATGATGATGATGATGAGTTCTATGCCTCAAGGCAGGTCCATTGTCTTTTATGTCACCTGGGGATGAGATTAGAGATATCTATTGTGTGTGAGCAACTTGTTCAGGGTCGCTACACAGTGGATTGAGGTAGATTCGAACCTGCGACCCTCCGCTTACAAGGCACAGAACGAACCGCTTCACCACCGCGTCAGAACGACGTCGTATATATAATCACACGACGGAGAGGCGCATGACTCTAACTTACTGAGTACTTGAGTGAGTGAGATTAATGAGTAACTAACAGAGACAGACCGACAGACAGACAGACACACAGACACACAGACAGACAGACACATACATACAGACACACAGACAGACACAGACAGACACATACATACAGACAGACAGACACAGACAGACACAGATATACAGACAGACAGGCAGACAGACACAGACAGACGCAGACAGACAGACACAGACAGTGTGACATTAACATAGTTTAGCCGATTAGTTACAGAAGAACATTTCTTTTTCAGCGGAAGCTATCGTGTTGCATAGCTTAATTAATGTGCTTGCAGCGTCTATAACGCCAAACTATAAACCACTTGGGTGGTAATATTTTTTATGACTTAATGTTGGGGTGCTCAATAGCATAGTGGTTAGTTTTCTGGACTGTCAATCGTGAGGTCAAGGGTTCAAATCCCCACCCAGGCAGAAATTTGGTCGAGATTTGTCTGAGGTATCATTTACCTCGGGTGAAAAAATATTAATAATAATAATAATAATAATAATAATAATAATAATAATAATAATGATGATAATAGTAGTAGTAGTAGTAATAATAATAATGATATTAATAATAATAGCATAATAGGCCTATAGATAATGACATAATATGGACATATTCTTCGTTCTCTCACGCGACACCTCTCTGATTCTTTCTATAGACTACTTAAGACCTTCCTCTTTGACCGGGCCTGGGTCGGGAGCGCCTCAGAATAGTTATCTTGAAGGGGCGCTATATAGATAGATAGATAGATAGATAGATAGATAGATAGATAGATAGATAGATAGATAGATAGATAGATAGATAGATAGATAGATAGATAGATAGATAGATAGATAGATAGATAGATAGATAGATAGATAGATAGATAGATAGATAGATAGATATTCTTGTGCATTAAATTGACGATGTCCGTGTTGCGTCGCAATAGCTGAGTTTACGGTTTACCGTGAGCACGTTTTCTGTCATACACGTCTGTGTACGGTATTCTCAAAAGACCTCCTCTAGTAACGAAGTGGGCCCAGTTTCTCGTCATTTGACGGACGAGAAAAGTATGTGCCATGACTGAAAACGTTCGTAACAATGACGTATGGGTTGATTAGTGGAATGGAGATGATTGATCGTAGGTGAAAGCTTCAGTTTGGACATGAAAAATCGGGCGGATAATTAGCCGCAAGAGAACGAGGCAGACGGAGAAAGAAGCAGTCATGGAAGACTGATGGGGTGTCTAAGGGATACGATGGGTACAGAGTGGGAAAGAGGGTTCGTGCGCCCGGGGGGCAAGAATAACTGAAAATTTTCTTTCTCAGTTCGGCCAAAATTTCTGATGAAATTTTTTTGCTTTTCCGTCTGTTTTTCAACAAGAAACTTGTCAAATCTCATTTTTAATAAAGAGAGGCCCCCAAGACTCACGTACAAAAGTTACTTTTTGAAACTATTTTTCTATTTTTACCTGATTTCTTTCACAAAAGACACATTTTCAGACCTAATTACCCCTGTAGCCGGGGGCGACGCCCCCTGCCCCTCGTTACGCCACTGGGTACGGAGGGGAAAGAGGGTTAGGGACGAAACGAGAATAAAAGCCAAGGGTTGCAACGGAGAAAGACTGCAGGGAAATAATAGTCTATAGAGAAACAATGGATAGGGATTACTTTTAATAAAGGGAGGAGGAAGTTTGGGAAGCGGTGAAAAAGGGGGACTGTACTTTCGAAAAGAGTTTTCAGTTGTAATTACTTCTGTAGAGTCGACTTCTAACGCATAATAATTGACCGATGGCGCGCCAAAATCAAGCAGCAATCAGGACAATGTCTAGAAGATCAGGCCACTAAAGACGGAGAGGCCGACAATGGTGAATATGCAACAAGGTAAGCAGATGAATAGAACAGGAAGATCGGGCACGTGAAAGATGAATTGTCAATGAAGTATTCAGTTGTAATAATAATAATAATTAAGGTGTGCGATAATATGAATGCATGCAGGATTTCGACCAGATAATAATAGTTAATAATAATAATTCAATAATAATAATAATAATAATAATAATAATAATATAATAATAATTCAGCATCATGATAACAGTCGCTAGAGATGTAATTAGATCAGATTAGATTAAATTAGATTACTATTAGATTAGTCGAAGTGAAGAAAAATAAAGTCGCTGGCACTTCATACCCAAAGCTGCCTGTCGGAGTTTGCGCATGCAGGAGACCAACCAAGCCTCTTCAATTGATTATGATTTTTCAGTTGAAGAACGACCATCTTCCTAATGACATTTTCCATCATTCTATAGGCTAGCGCAGAAAGCTCCTCTGAATACATTATCTTGAAGGGGCGCGTTTCCCATGTTCCATTTACTCCAGTTCCATTACATCATGGAATATGATGAGTCAGCACAACAGATAACACGGCTATAGAAGTCAAACATTAGATTAGATTAGATTGAATTAGATTAT
>JACEVL010006449.1:1117500-1155000 GCA_020284085.1 Aporrectodea caliginosa
CCACCACCACCACCACCACCACCACCACCACCACCACCACTACTACTACTACGACTACTACAACTACTACTACTACTACTACTACTACTACTACTACTACTACTACTACTACTACTACTACTACTACTACTACTACTACTACTACTACTACTACTACTACTAGGCCTACTACTACTACTAAATCTTTAACTTGCTTGTATACAAAGGTTCAAACCAAATGGATATGGTTCTGTGAGAGGCCTGTGGCTGACATAGGCGTAGCTACATGGAGGCACGAGGTGGCAGTTGCCTCCTCTTTTTTATATACTGATACTTCGATTGACTAATGAACCCAATGACCAGGATTTTGCCAATGGTCTGTGAAGTTGCCTCTCTTGAATTTAAGTCTCGCTATTTCCCTGGTGGTTGTTATACTATCTGCTGCCAATATGGTATTTCTTCTAATCATCGTTGCTTTAATAATATTATACTCTGCAGTTGTTGATAGAAGTATTAAAATGACTAAATGCGCTGCTGACTCAAAAGCCAACATCCTTCATCCTAGTGGCAAGAGGGCGAATTAGTCGTTAGATGGGTGACTAGATTTTAGGAAATGTGATGAATTTGCACTTCGTCTATGACACAACTAGGCGTATTGGGTGTTTCAATGTGTCATACTAAAGCTATGCTTATTCGATCCAATATGAAGAACAAGCACACGCAGATAAACTGCATGGCAATGAAACAGTCAGACATAGGCCGACATATACCTATGGTTACATACTCACATCGTCACATGTATGCATACATGCATATGTAAATATGTATATAAATATCCGAAATGAATGAATGAATGAATATGTATTTGCTGTGTATTTAGTTATGTAACTTGCGCTTCTTAAATCTTCATAATAGGTCTAATAATGATAATGACAACAACGATGATAATTATAATAATCATAATGGGGGCCTAATAAAGATATTGTATATGCATTCATGCATACATAAATACATGCATACATACAAGTATACATACGTACATACATACATACATATACACATTTACAGCGCTTGTGAGGTGTGCATATATACATAGAGACGTGCATGTGTTTTTACACACACCATACAGACGTATAAATATATGAATATATATATATATATATATACCTATACATACCTGCATACATTTACAGCGCTTGTATGGTATGCATTTAATATATACCATTTACTATAAAGACATATAAATAATTATATGCATATATAGACACATATATACATGAATACACTTACAGCACTTGTATGCATGGTACGCATATATATACAATTATACATATATATATACTATACAGACGTATAAATATATGTATACATACACCATAGAGACGTATAAGTATATGCATATGTACACTTACCCATACATACATACACCGTGAAATAGTACATTCCCTAAGAGGCTAAGACACACAGAATGGAAGAGCTATACCTTTGCCTCGTATTTCATTCTCTGCAGGGCAGCTGTCCATTCCTCCCCATGCCATCGTCCTTTTCCCCGTCAGCAACCACGGATCAGTCCTCCAGCCACACTACCACCGGCATCGCTCTTCTTACGCAAACGTTGCGCCACCGTAGACTTGGAATTCCCGACGAATGCTAACTAACGTGGATGCTCTTCAGTCGTCCGGTCGGTCGGTCGGTCTCGGCCAGGCGGGCGGGTGGGCAGAGGGCGAGGGGAAGCCGACGGTTGCAGGGCCACGCCGTCCGTCGAATGCCACACATCGCAAAACAAACGCCATGGAGTCAGCCGATCGACAAGTCTCGTCTGGAAAGCTGTATGAATATGTATGCGCGTCTCT
This sequence comes from Aporrectodea caliginosa, assembly GCA_020284085.1. NCBI lineage: Eukaryota > Metazoa > Annelida > Clitellata > Crassiclitellata > Lumbricidae > Aporrectodea > Aporrectodea caliginosa. The sequence goes on from JACEVL010006449.1 coordinate 1,119,333, forward strand.
CAGACATTATATATTGAAGAGAGACGAATATATACATATAAATATATAAGAGAGAGACTATACATATGCATATACTTGCATATATATATTATATTGGAGAGAGAGACAGACAGACAGACAGACAGAGAGAGAGAGAGAGAGAGCAGAGAGACAGAGACAGACAGAGAGACAGACAGAGAGAGAAGAGAGAGAGAGAGAGAGAGAGAGAGAGAGAGAGAGAGAGAGAGAGACAGACAGAGACAGAGACAGAGAGAGAGAGAGAGAGAGAGAGAGAGAGAGAGAGAGAGAGAGAGAGAGAGAGAGAGAGAGAGAGAGAGAGAGAGATAGAGAGCAAATATAAGCATATATATGTATATATATGCATATACTTGCATCTCTCAATCGCTGTATACAGTGTACATCTACATAAGTCTCCTTCGTATATAAATATATTCCTAAGCATACATATATTCGCATATATATATATATTGTATACGATACATATACGACGTGTATGCATCGGACCCCGTGGACCGGCGTATAATTTTATGTACACAACGCGTGATTATCCTTGTGCAACGTTTGCAACCATCGGTGCCGCCGCATACATACGTCTGCTTGTGCTGCAGAGGATGCCGATGATGATGATGATGGCGCTGACACTTGTGGTGTCTACGTACGTATATATACAGACGCCCCGAAAAAGGCCACTGCTAAATGAATAATTCGCAGACAGTGGCCTCGCCCATGCCCCCTCTTCCACCCACCCCCTTCGGAGCCCATCTGACCCGCCTGGAAGAGAACGTCCTTGTCGTCTAGTCGGGTCTGGTAGTTTTTGGCGATTGGAGAGAAAGGAACAATTCGTCGGTCTGTGATAATTATATTCTTTTAGTCTGCCGGATGCCAGAGAAACTGGGCCTTCTTCCTCTTCTTGGATATGCCATGGGTTTGCTGGTTGGAATTGTATTGTATTGTATTTGATCATTTATAAAGCGCTTCTCATAGCATAAACCTTTCAGAAGCGCTCCCAGTGCGAGATACTCCGAGGAAAAAGAAAGGTTTTAAGGTGAGAGAAAGAAGTAGAGATGCTACTAGAGAGGATTGTAGAGCGTATAGACAAGGAAGAAGTCGATTCCATAGAGAGGGACCTATGCAGGCAAAGGATCTGGATTGAGCCATTGTGGTCCTAACACGGGGAACAAAAAGGTCAAAGCGGTCAGTGGATCTGAGAGGACGCTTTGACGTGGCAGAGAAATTGATGTGATAGGATCGGCGTTGTTGCTATCAAGGGGGTTGGGAGGTTTCATCTCTCATGGTTCTTCTTCGGACCTCCTCAGCTGGGTAAACAAAAGTTGCTGGGATCAAGTCTTGAACCTCACTTTTCTCATGCTGTGTGATCATTTTAAATATTGTTTTTCTGTGTAAAAAAATTTAAAGAGAAAACTCAAACATATCACGAGCTGGACAAATTAGAATGTCTGGGGCTGTTCCCCAGTGGGATCCGGGGGAAGCATCAATTGCTCTTGAGTCCAGAGTAATTTTTTTCTGCAATACTTGCAACAGCCTTACCATTCTCAAAGCTGAAAGCTCTTCGCATGACAACTTATCGCCGATAGAAGCTGTGAAGATGTCTGACAATCTCAAAGGTCAATGAGAAAATGGCAGACTAAGTAGGCAGCCTGTTCGTGCGAGATGCGAGCAAATTAACTCTGAGTGCATTTTAATTTCCGGCAAAAAGTTGTTGTCAACACTGTCGCTTCTGCTTTCTCATGGAACAGCAGTAAAATGGTAACTGAATGGCGAATATGAAACATTTAGCCTTAAATGTGAAATTAATAATTATGTGACAGTGTTCGGTATAAGCCAGGTCATGCAGAGCCAGTATCACGAAATAGAGTATCCGTCCTAAGACTATCCGGAGATGTATGAATTTATCCCCCGGATAATAATAAACCGGTTTAGAGTATCCGGGGGGGGGATAAACCATTCTATCCCCCATCGTCGTACGCATCACGATAGCCTCGACGAAAATCCAGTCAAAATCACCAAAAGCGAAGTATGCAATTGATTTCAGGTCGACAGTACAAACTAAAGATACGCAACTTAAAATATTTTATGTGTACAATAAACCAAACAGTACGACTGAATACACGGCGAAACCGCCAAAATGCAAACTAAACTCGAATACTCTATTTCACTAAAGGGGATACTCATGTATGCGGGATACTCTATTTCGTGACACCGGCTTTAGGTATAGGCTATTATAGGCGGCTGCCTAGAGCGGCATTTTGCAAGGGGCGGCAAATTCCGGCAAAATAGAGCAAGAAAAGCATATTTTTTCTCTTGAAATTTAAACTATTAAATATAAAAAGGGCGGCATTTTTGTCCTTGCCTATAGCACAAAACGAGTCAAAGGCCGCCTCTGCAGGTCCTTACTTATTCCTTAGACTTCTAGTACTCAACGTCAGCCTCTCACAAGAATTCTTACAATGTATTGTACAAAACCACCGAGAAATTCTTGCCAAAAAAACTGACAAGTGATGTATTGACCGCAAGCAGATTGATAAAATTTACGTAATGGTGAAAGTGATTACGAAGGTATACGTACAGAGGAGCAGTATACTTTATAGGTATAATAGGTGCCAGTGAACCTCATAGGGCCTAGCCGAGGTGCAAAGGGGTTCTTGAAGCACTCGAAGAGACCTGCAGTAAAACAGTTGCAGAAGCTACTGCAAAGCATATAATAATAATAATAATAATAATAATTAATAATTCTTTCTTTATTGAAACAATCCGGTTGACACATCGCAACCGGCTACAGTTATGCAATTGAAACAATTCACAAGAAAGCAAATGACAGAAGACATAAATCTTAACTACTAACAGAACAGACAGCCTGCAATACACGGCGCTAAGGTTAATCAATCACCTCTAAGGAGGTAAAACAGGAAGGTGACCTGACCGACGTTCTAGGACGGAGACACTGGCCCGACCTGGGTTGATTAACCAAAGACCTCCGTACCCACCTTCTCGTGGTGCGAACTGTTAGTAACCTCCCTACAGGGGGGCGAACGAACGGGTACGGCAGGCAAAACCAGAGGAAGGCAATGGCAAACCACCTCTGTACTTTTGCCAAGAAACTGCCATGGAAAGCACCCATGTGATGCGTGCGGATGGCATGGAAAAGGAGATGATGCTGGCGTGTGGGGAGGGAAGACGAGGAAGAGGACGACCAAGAAAGAGATGGATGGAGGAGATGAGACAATGATGATGAACCTTCCGGAACTAGCGACGAGGAATGCATGGAGAAGGCTGACTATGGCGGTCGCTAGGATTCAGCGAATCGACGGCACAAGTGACAAGGTGAATAGCAGCCTATACAAAGCATGTCTCTCCTACGGGGCCCGATTCAGCCCGAACTCGGTACCTCTCGCTCTCTACGCCAGATGTTATCCAATATAGGCCCTACTTATTCATACATCCTCTTTGGTGACTGACTCTCCGTCAACTTACACTAGTAAGAGATCTGGTTTATGGTTTCATTCTACATGTTCTTGCTCTTACTTGCGTATGATTATTTGCGTTTCGAAGTCATTACATAGTCTAACCTATAGGATCGCGTGCGTTATGGATAGTGGTTGGTCAAATCTCATCGGATCTGTTGAAGAGGTTGTCAGAAATTTCGACCACACGAAACAGAAAAATGTGGTGAATGTTCGTAATTGATGACTTCACGAATTTTGGGTAAATTGAATTCTTAGTTTCGTAATAATCCTAATAATAAATTCCTTATTATTGTTTCAGTGATAACATCACAACTAAACCATTAGACTGGGGCGCGGTGGTATAGGGGTATGTTCGGTGCCTTGCAGCTGGAGGGTTGCGGGTTCGAATCCACCTCAAAGCCGCCGCGTAGGGACCCTGGGCAAGTCCTTCACTCGCAATTGCTCATGCGCTTCGGCGTGAAACTCCGATTCAGCGTCCGCGCAGTAGTCGGGAGCGCCTCTGAATGGGCAATCTGGTAGAGGCGCTATAACAAGTGTTCAAATACAATACAATACAATTAGAAGTCCATGCTTTTATAGAACCACACGCAAAAGTGCTAATACTTTATCTTACCTTCTCTTATACCTACCTTTGGGGTCATCCATTAATTATGTCAACAAATAGGGGGGAGGAAGGAGGAAAAGTTTGACAGTTGTTTTTTGTTTAATAAATGGACAAATATCCAAGTTGACGTAAAAAAAAGGTCATCAGGGAAAAAATGTCTAAAAACCGGTCATCGGAGTTTAAATCTCTAAAAAAAGGTCATTGAGAAAAAAGTCAGCCTGGCTACGCTGCCGGTAGGGGGGTTCTGGGATTGTTGACATAATTTTTAGGGGGTCCGTCAATGTTTGACAGTTGTTGACAAGGGGGAAGGGGGTCAAAAAAGGCCTAAAATTTGTTGACATAATTAATGGATGACCCCTTTCCTTAAAATACCTTACCCTCTAACTATACCTAACCTTACCTCGCTCGACTCTTGTTGACTCCTCCCACCTTGCCTTACCTTTTCTGTCTTTTACCTACCCTAGGCTAACTACGGGATAGATGAAAATCACGGTCAAAAAGTGAAAAAATCACGGCATACTTTTAAAAAAATTGCCAAATTCACGGCGAATTCACGGCACCAATTCAAAGTCATACTGTGTTCATAAAACGTTTATTTCACTGATTTGTTTACGACAAACGCCGAAATTCACGGTTTCCGTGAATTCCGTGAATTCGTGATTTTCGTCTATCCCTACTAACCAAGTAGCTTACTTTTCCTAACGATCAAATAACACGATTCAGTTTTTATAAGACATTCTGTTTTTATAAGACATTCTGTTTTTATAAGACATTATTCTGTTTTTATAAGACATTCTGTTTTTATAAGACATTATTCTGTTTTTATAAGACATTCTGTTTTTATAAGACATTCTGTTTTTATAAGACATTATTCTGTTTTTATAAGACATTCTGTTTTTATAAGACATTATTCTGTTTTTATAAGACATTCTGTTTTTATATGACATTCTGTTAGGATGCGCTTGTTTAAGGGTCATTAAGTGAAATCAGCGAACAAAGACTGCTCATTAAAGCAAATAGCTAATAATGTCACGAACGAGGAATTGCTTCCGGTCTCAAAGGAAACGCCATGTTTATGCCTCGCGGGAAACTTCCTGTTTGCAATAAGAAATTCTGGGAAGAAAGCCAACGAAATGAATTCAGAAGCATGCCTCTGGATGAGGGGCATCTTCAGCAGTCTGATGCGTTTCTTATATAAACTATAATGTGGAAACTGAACATATACCGTAATGCACATTTATATGCATATATATAGGCCTATACAGTGTACATTATCTATATTTATATCTACCTCTATAAATCAGATAATTCTATCGTCTAATAGATATTTTTGGTATACCTGATTTTTAACTAAGTACAGTGCGCAGTCAATCATCTTTCCTTCTGCGCATTCTTCCACCTATCTATATATCCATTTTTCACTTATCAGTTGTTCTATCCAGTTATTCTTCCATCCATCCATGATGCCATCTAGCCATCGTTCCACATATCCACCATTTAGTCCATCCACCCTTCCGTTCATATATCCTTCCAGCTATCCATCCTTCCAGCTATCCATCCCTTGTCCATCCATCCTTCTTCCAATCCATACTTCCGTCCCTCCATCCTTCCACCTATCCATCCTATCACCTAACCGCCCTTTGTTCATCCATCCTTCCATTCATCCATTCTTCCTCCTACGGTCCTACCCATCCTTCCAACTATCCAACACTGTCCATCCAAACTTCCGCCTTCCATCCTTTCACCTATTCATCCTATCACCAATCCATCTTTCGTCCATCCATACTTCCGTCCATCCATCCTTCCACCTACCCGACCTTCCACCTATCCATCTTTCCTCCATCCATCTTCCCGGTCATTCATCCTTCCGTCTACCATTTCTCCGCCCATTCATCTTCCAGCCGATCCATCCACCCATCCATCCTGCGTCTAGACACAGGCTAATCGATACACGGCGTATGCGCAGCGCTGTCTGGCATAACCGGCAGGAGGGAGGGAGGGACAGACAGAGTGCCACCAGCATCAGCAACCGAGGCATCACCCATCTCACCATCACCAGCCTAAGCATCAGATCGCCAGCAACAGAAACAGCAGCAGCAGCAGCATCAGCATATAAAAGACGAGAAGACTGATAAAATTCTTTCTGATCGTGCACAAATAGACCGCACCGGGTACAGACCGAACGGGTCTTTTACCAAGGGGTTAGCCCGCCCTCCCGCCCGCCCACTGCCTGCCTGCCTGCAAGATCTACAGAGGATTGCCTACTTGCCAACCAGGCAGACAAGGTTGGCAGGCAAGCTGCCACCAGCTGACAGAATACAATTGAGCGTCGGCAAAGGCCCTTAGGGACGAAAGACAAACGCAAAGAGAAGAACAAAGACACGGACTCCTAGACAGATGTACAGGGACATGGAACGAGCCAGAGCAAATGTACGTGACTATAGCTAATGCGAAAACCATTATCAGCAAGAGATAAGGTCCTCATAATGATTTTCTCCGGAATTTTTGTTTAGAATATACAAGCGCAATGTTACATATTACTGCAGTAAGCCTACGTCAATGCTTATAAACACTGTAAATCATTACGCCAATGAGAAAACATTGCTTTGACGGTAACGCGCTTCTGTTTACAAATCCTGTATTTAGCAAGCGCTCTGCCCTTTATGAAATTTTTAGGCCCTGTCGAATGAAAAATGACTGAGTTAAGCTTAGGCCGAATCAAGGTCCGAGAAGGAATCGATGCTAATTATTCTTTATCCGCTGCAGTAGGTGGAGGGTGTAATTTTTATGAGGCAGTGAAAAACTTGTCCCGCAATTGGTTCAGACCGTTTCCGTTTGATCATACATATTATCCACGCATTTTGCTTCTGCTCATAATATACCTCACGCAATGATGTATATATATATATATATATATATAATAGACATGCATAGGCCCTGTATAGACCTATAGAAAGAGAGAGAGACAGACACAGACAGACAGACAGACAGACAGACAGAGGCAGACAGCAGAGGCAGAGACAGAGACAGAGAGACAGAAAGACAGAGAGAGACAGAGAGACAGAGATAGAGACAGAGATATAGACACAGAGACACAGAGACAGACCGAGAGACATTGATACAGAGAGAGACATAGCAAGGAGGGGACAGGAGGAAGGCAGCTATGACCTCTTTTTGGCTGCAATGGCGTTTTTGCTTTTTCGAGGAAATAACAGGTTTTACTGTTGAATCTTTAATGACGAAACGCTGTAGGCATACATTTGGCTGCATACAAGTGCAGACTCATGCATTGGTTCTAGCACGTGTCTTTCATTAGAGTCTCCCCTGCTGTTATTAATCGGTCTGATCTAAAACGTGTCAACACAACTCGAGTGTTTGCCATTGTAGGCTGAGAGCCTGAGATTCCTCGCGAAATCGTCCATAGAAGAAGCAGTAAGCAGCGGTTCTTAGCTGTCTGGAATCTCGGCTATTTAAGTTGGGCATCCGAATGCTAGTGTTTACAACATGTGACTAACAGACAGAATCCTTAAATTTGATCCAAAAAGCAGACACCGTCAGTAACCATAACAGCTCAGACATCTACTAAATTGCTGCAGCCTTGAAACAAGCGTGTTTGTCGTAATATTCATCAAGAAAAACGAGATTCCTTCTTTTCATTTAATCTTCGCTTTGAAGTGGGAGATTTCTGCTGCTTTTTGAAGACCTGCTTAAAAGCCTGGCATAATTAGAAGATTTCTGCTTTTGAGTGTGAAGCCTTGCTTAAAAGAGTTTGCATAGCCTACATGTAAGCAGGAGATTCCTGTTTCTGAATCGGAAAAGAAACTACTTAGAAGATTTACTGAAGTAGAAGATTACTGATTTTAAGTGGGAAGCGCTGTTTGGGAACATAGTAAATAACTTGATTTCTTCTGAGTTTGAGGTATTGCTTGAAGATCGTACATATAATCAGAATGTTCCTGCATGTAAGTTAGAAGCGGCACAGCCTATATTAGGCTTGGATATGCAGAAGGTTCCTACTTCAGAGTTAGAAAAACCACTGCCAGGGAACTTAGCATAGCTTGCTGCTCAGAATCTGAATTTACGTTAGAGGCATTGCTAAAACGCCGGGAATTTTTGTAGATATCTGAACACATGTTAACAGCCTGACATATTAAGAGATTTAAATCTCGGGCTAGCACGGTCCGTACACGGAGACCTTAAATCAGGGGTGGGCAAACTTTTGGCACATTGGGCCACATTAAACGCCAAACAAATTCGGAGGGCCAGGTAACACATTTTAAATATTTAATAACCGCTAAAATGAAAAAAGGTTTTCTGAATTAAATTTAATTGTACTTTGGCTGTAACTTGTGAGATGTATGCAACTGTGAACATGCATACCAATTTTCCCTTAATCCAGAGTGATTGCACTGGTTGCATTCATTTATTCATTCATTCATTCATTCATTCATTCATTCATTCATTCATTCATTCATTCATTCATTCATTCATTCATTCATTCATTCATTCATTCATTCAGTATAGCACCCCTTCAATAAACCTACTCAGGGCGTTCCCAGCCCAGCCACGGCTAAAGAAAAAAGACTTGAGCGATTTATAAAACCCAGTTAGATTGGTCAGAAGTAGCAAACGCTGCTACGATGGTAGGTCATTCCATATGGAGGGGTGACAGGGTCTGCAACCGAGAAATCTCGGCTCTGTATAGCAGCCAAGCGAGCCCGCGGAACTAAGAGTTGCCCCGTTGTCGCGGAGCGAAGCGCCCAACGCGCTACAAGGTCGGACACTGGGCGGCAGAGGTCGCTCAGGTAAGATGGAAAACAGCCAAGGACGCAGCGTGAAACCAAAACAGCAATCCGGTATGGGCCACAGGAAGCCAGTGCAACACATCGCACATGTAGGCAGAGACAGGGCCGAATCTGGGAGTTCGCACAATGAACCGAGCAGCCGAGCGCAGAACATCGATCTAGTCGCCCCAGAAGTCTAAGAGAGAAGCCAACGAGGATCGAGCAACAGTGGTCATTGGTCAATCCGACTAGCATGCACAAGAACCACTAAAGCGTCATGAGAAAGAGAACGAGAAACCACTCGGAGCTGGCGAAGCCGATAATAACGGAAACTAAGTTCACATTCGTATTATCGAGTTCAAGTTTAGATCAGCTAAATGAGATCTGTACTTGGATTTGTTCATCTTCATAGTTGAAGTTGCTTGTACAATGTATACAGATGTAAGTGGATGCGAATAATACAAACCGGAATAGCAAGTAAGAAAGCAGCATGAGGAATTCTTCTTGCGGTCTAAATTTTATGACTTTTTACTTTTCTGAAGAATTGTGTGAACCGGATAAAAAGTGTTGGCGGGCCGGATAAAATGTGTTGGCGGGCTGGATCTGGCCCGCGGGCCGTAGTTTGCCCACCCCTGCCTTAAATGGTGTTGGGCCCATTCAAACGGGCAGCGGTTAGGAAAGATCTCACGCGATCAATTCATTTAGCAGGGTCGACCGTCGAGACCATACGATCGCTATATAAAATCGAGACATTTGCATAATATGTAGACGTTTTCGTGCACAGATTTCCATTAGCTCTTGGTACCATCCTCTTGCAGGTTGACAACGAGCAGGTTCCACACGTCATCCTGTTCCGATGAAATTGAAGTCGGGAAATACTATCAGTTGCTCTATACCGCAGTCGTTTCTTCCTCTTTGTCGGGCTCGGCCAAGACCATCCACCGGAAGTGGTACTGTACATCGATGTAATCCACACCCGAGCACTTCCGCCAGATAGTCCTGTAACAGATAAACACGTCACACATTCACACACACACATATATATATATATATATATATATATATATAGGCCTATAATAGTATACTACATGTATTTACATTATTGCGGGGCGCGGTGGTGTAATGGTATGTTCGGTGCCTTGCAGCCGGAGGGTTGTGAGTTCGAATCCACCTCAAGCCGCCGCGTAGGGACCCTGGGCAAGTCCTTCACTCACAATTGCTCATGCGCTTCGGCGTGAAACTCCGATTGAGTGTCTGCGCAGTAGTCGGGAGCGCCTGTGAGTAGAAATCTTGAATATACAAATATCTGAAATGAATGAATGAATTATATAATATATACGCCTATAGACCTTTGGTATACACATGCATTCAAATATTTTAGCTGTATATCCACAGACGCTGCTACATGTATCTATGCGATGGTGAACTCTGGCGCTATAGCATGCGAATAACACGAGAACAAAAGATGTCATTATTTTAGCTTTCGAAAAGGACACGAATAAAAGAAAATACACTACAGAAGAGGATGAGTGATAGCAAGATACAAAAGTTTTCTGGAAGAGACATTTTGCTGATGATCTACGACGAAGAGGATAGTACAGAGTATAACATAGTAAGGTAGAGCATGATACTCTAGTGTAGTAGAGTAAAGTGTAGGATAGTATGTAGGCCTATAGTATGGCATGGCATGGTACAGTTCAGTACTGTATTGTATGGTATGATATGACATAGTATAGTATAACATCGTATAGTTTAGAAAGTATAGCACAGCATAACCTAGTATAGTAGAGTATAGTATAGTTTAGCATAGCATTGTATATCATAGCATATAGTACAGTATGGTATATAGTATATAGTAAAGTATCGCGTAACATAATATCAATCAATCAATCAGCTTTTATTGTCCATATCATAGAATAGTTTACAAGGAGTGATCCAGAATAATCATAATCAACGATCATAAGTTTGGAAATTAAAACAGACAGATCACATGATTATCTTATTATTTAGGGAAACAAAGTTCCCAGAAGGGACTGAAGTCCCGCTAAGTTAGGGATATACCATGTTAGCAGAGGGATGACAGTTAATATAGCTTACACAAATAGCATTGTCAGGAAAAAAAGAGAATAACTGGCTTAACTAACAACACTTAACTAGGTCACTTAACTAATTGTGGTATAACAAGCATATTTAGAAAACGCATTGACTATTGTAGGTAGGCTCTGACCTCTTTTTTAAATAGGGCAAGATTCGGAAGAGTGCGCAGTGACTTCGGTAGGTTATTCCAGACAGGAGGACCAGCACATCTTAAGGTAAAATAACGAGTGTTAGTGCGGGCATAGGTTCCATCAAAGTTATCGAGAGATCTTGTATAATGAGAATGTGTATCAGAGATCTTAGAGAAGTAGCGACTGAAGATTGGGGGAAGAGATTTGTTGGCGAAGCGATACATAAATTCTCAGATTTGCAATTTATTTATCTGAGGGATATTAAGTATTCGTAGTATACTAAATCTACTTGCTGTGTTAGTTATCAATGATTTCCCAGCAATAATACGTACAACTCGTCTCTGTAATATAAATAGCCTATTCAGACGAGAGGAATTAATCGCGTTGATAACGCGTTAAATGCCCAGCCCTAGTAATAATTGCGTAGGCCTATATGTCTCTCTCTCTATGGTTGTAGTTGTGCAGTAATGTAGTAGCCCGAACACTACAACGTATCGAAGACCCGATTGGACGACAGGATCGTTTGTCTTGTGATGCTGAACTGCAACGTGCATGCAACACAGCTGCACAGCTCTACAGTGGCTAATGTTATTCGTGACTATATCGATTTTGGTGTCAATCGCAAAGGATCATATTCTGCCACGGTTCTCTTCTTCTGCTTTACTTAAGCTCTGCTGCAAAGGAATATTGCAGAAATATTGACTACCAAACGCTAAGAGGAAAACCCTTCGCTTAGACAAACTCTGAGAGACAGTTATTCGCAGAAAAACTTCGCTTTCTGAGTCTCGGCATATCAACGCCGGTAACCAGGTCTGAAGCCTCCCTCCATTGTCTGAACCGTCAATTAGCCAGGGATGGGAAACTCCGGTAACCAGGTAATTGAATTACAAATTACAAATTACTTTCATGAAATTAACAAATGCATAGTGAAATGTAATTGAATTACAAACTCAAATTCAAATTGCGCAGTTTGCTAGTATACGAATTTCGTTACTGACATCCCTGCAGTTAGCAGTGCATAGTCGATGTACTCATTCATTGGTGAGTTTGTTAGTAGATTGGACGGGGGCGTATACACTTCAATTTTCGGATCTACATATAGTCACTCAAATGACCGTCTAGGTCTTGTTCGTATGGGATCAGGCTTCAAACGGATCTCCTCCTTTTCAGACCAGCCACCGCACAGTTGAAGACATTGCAGGTCTATGCGTTATGCCAGGTATGGCGAACCTATGGCACGCGTGCCCAAAGTGGCACGCGCTCAAATGTTTTGGGCACGCGGAATTTGGAGCGTCCCCAACAAAATTTAAACTTAGAAATACAAAATCACTGTAATTCACATTTTCTTTTATCCTTTATTTTAATATCATTCTAAAATCATCTTTGAATTAATTAATTCATTCATATTTATATAGCGCCCCTTCACGAGGACTTCTCAGAGGCGCTTTGAAATAATGTATTTTCATTCATTTTCTGTTACGCTTTAGTCAATTAAAACCTACACGAGAAAAACAATTATATACCGCAAAATTCCGAGTAGCACGCGACGGTATTTTTTAAAATGTTTTAGCGGCATTTGGCACGCAAAGGTTCGCCATCTCTGGGTTATGCCATTTTACTGAAATTTCTGTCTGTGATGGGTTCTTTTGAGTCACTGATACTGACGTGCGATGATTGTGGGTACCTGCCCGGAAAGCTTCGGACGAGTCCATATAGAAACGACCTCGGCAGATCAATGATCCTTGCCGCCCACAATCGCCTGCCGGAGCTGAACGGCATCTCTTAAGAACAAGTATAGCACTTCCCGAGTCTGTAAGTGCCGGATGTAAATCCAGGAGGTAATAGTCCGGTAACCTTTCCAGCTGCAATTAGAAAACGTAAGAGCAGCGTGAAACATGCCAAACAGCCAAGGACCGTTTCCCTCTTTGAGCCACCTTATTTGTAATCGTCTAGGAGATTTAGGCGCATGGCTTAAGTGAGGGAGATATGCATGCAATGCTTCTTTGTACTATTGCTTCATGGCATGTCTTTTCCGAGACTTATTGGCCCAGTTAGCTACATCAACTGACCCAGTTAGCTAAATTGGCTAGAGCGTAGCCCGGTGCAATTACTGTGTAGGGACTTTGAGCAAGTCCTTCGCTCACAATTGCTCTGCAATATAATTGTATCTGCGACATCATCGTGTGTGCACTTCTGAACATTGGAAGGAGGGCAGTATCAAAGTAGAGTTGTATTGTATTGTATAGTGTAGGCTGTGTTTCATACTCCTGTGTGTAACAGAGCGGGCGGATCGCGGTTCGCCTCCCGAAGGTGGCTTATTTCAGAGATTTAAATATCGGGCTAGCCTGGGGAGTAGCCAGGAAAAAGTTTCGGAGGGGATTTTAAGTTTTCGAGGGTTCCTTTGGAAAGTGTCGTATTTTTCTACATTAATTTTGTAGTTTTTAACAGCAGTTAGTGCATTTATTTGGGGGGTTGAACCCATAAAGTCACTCCCTAAATACGCCCACGGGGTTATCACGATCCTTGCACGGGGACCTTAAATGGCGTGGAATCCATTCAAACGGGCGATCGGTGGTGAATGATCTCACCCGATCTATTCATTGAAAAATGAGCAGGGTCGAGGCCTTATACGGTCGTTATAGAAAAACGTAGGCCTATACATTTACATTTAGTTCCTCTTTAGGTTGTTTCCGTGTCTTCTCCGACTCCTTTCTTGGCCTTCGATCAGACTCACCCTGGAATTTGGCTTACACAACGAGTTTGATTAATACCGACCATCGACTAGCGGATGCATTCAGCACTTTACAGAGGCGGTATAGAAGTTCTTAGATTAGATGGGAATGGGATCAGATGTGAAAACTGGAACAGCGATCAGTCATAAAAACTAGCACACTCTTTTGTTCAAGCGATCGGTCATAAAAACTAGCATACCCTTTTTTCTAGCGATCAGTCATTATAACTAATACACCCTTTTGTTCTAGCGTCGATTTGGATCAGTTTAGGTGGACCGTTACTGAGTCTCTCGTGAAATGACGCTGTAGGCCTATACAAACCTGTTAATACGATTACGATTGCGATCACAGTTGCAAAAAGCAATCACACCTCAACATTAAATTTCACATAAACCGTGTGTGTATATATGGAAAGATATTTAATAAAATCATGTCCAGTAAGAGCAGATTGGAGTGGCTCAGACGAGGCAGTAAATTAGCATCAATGGCGGTGCACAGTACAGTCTGTAAACTTCCTGAAACTTGTTCAGAACTCAGAAGGCAGATCATTCCCTCAGACTGATCGTGATCGACTAAGACGTCCGCTTCTAGCAAACGGAAGCAAACGATTCATATGAAACGCTATCGCCTGAAACAACGATAAACGTAACATGAAATGACAAGGGTTTTAAGTGGCTGAGAAGTCTGTGTGTTAGAACCACTGCAAGTTAACCTGTAATGTTTATTTCTTAATAGCCTATCTCTCTTGTTCCTCTTAAAAGCTGTGATAGTGTCCACTGAGACAGTACTATATCATCCAATCCATTTTACAAGTCCACAACTCTTGCAGTGACGAATTTCTGCTCCAATGTAATAATAATCTTCGTTTATTATATCAAACTGACACATCGCAGTATGATTACAATTCATAGTATGAGCGGATGATCACAAGTTACTACAGGAGTAAAACTGTTTGGAAGTCGTGCATGGCACCCATCACGACTTACTGCTCATTTTACCAATGCCATCTGGTGATTGAAAGGCTGTGTCGAACTTTGGTAGGGTAGCGGGAAGCTAAGAGGTTATATAAAGGAAAGAAAGAAGGATTAGACAGATTCTATGGGAAGACAGTGTGAGCTTCAGATGCTTCATATACAATTATTTTGTCGAACTCTTATGCCTATTGTTATAAAAATAAAGAGTAAAAAGTAGATATGTCTAATTTCATACCTTCTGGACAACGGCCGAGTTCCAGAAGACGGATTGGACGGATGGATGGATGGATGGATGGATGGATGGATGGATGGATGGATGGATGGATGGATGGATGGATGGATAGATAGATAGATAGATAGATAGATAGATAGATAGATAGATAGATAGATAGATAGATAGATAGATAGATAGATAGATAGATAGATAGATAGATAGATAGATAGATAGATAGATAGATAGATAGATAGATAGATAGATAGATAGATAGATAGATAGATAGATAGATAGATAGATAGATAGATTGATAGATAGATAGATAGATAGATAGATAGATAGATAGATAAATAGATAGATAGATAGATAGATAGATAGATAGATAGATAGATAGATAGATAGATAGATAGATAGATAGATAGATAGATAGATAGATAGATAGATAGATAGATAGATAGATAGATAGATAGATAGATAGATAGATAGATAGATAGATAGATAGATAGATAGATAGATAGATAGATAGATAGACAGATAGATCGATAGATCGATAGATCGATAGACAGACAGACAGACAGACAGACAAACAAACAAACAAGCAAGCAGACAGACAGAACTCTTACAATATTGTATTGCATTGACCTGATATAGCATAATGTGATCTGATGGAATGGAACGAAGCAGATATCTAGGCCCCTATGTGACCGCAAATAGTAAGATCCTCCGATGAGTTTTTACAGTCATTCGCCCTGTTGAAACATTTCGTGTGAAACAAGAACTGGCATACGACGCGTCGATCTTTCTCCCCCGATGCTTTGGCTTCCAAGGGCGCTATCTGGTGAAGTCGACAGCTTTGAGTTGTAAGGAAATATAACCCTGTAGCAGTTGATGATGCATTGCTGAATGTGGTGCTTGCGTTTCAATAGCAACGATCAACATTTCTGTTAAACAATAATTGTCATCATTCGATATTATAATCATTTGTTTTAAGAAGCTTTAATTCGGTAATAGGTTAATGACATTTTCTAACTAAAAACGAATGGCATTATAGCCTCCACAGATTCATTCTATTGATAACTGGTTTTCTCTATTTATTTGCGTACATTGTTGAGAACTTGTGACTCTGCTGGTGTCTAACAACTAGCTCACACACATTGTGGTTATATTCCTTTGATATGGAAATCTGGAATAAGTAAACTCTCCCTCATTTCTCCTCTCTTCCTCCCTCATTGACTTAATAATAATAATATTCTTTATTGAAACAATCCGGTTGACAGACCGCAACCGGTTACAGTATACATGTACAATTATGCAATTGAAACAATTCACAAGAACACAAATGACAGAAGACATAAATCTTAACTACTAACAGAACAGACAGCCTGCAAAGGCTGCAATACACGGCGCTAATAGCAGCCTACAAAGCATGTCCGCCCTACGGGAATCGAACTCGGTACCTCTCGCTTTCTATGCCAGTGTGTTATCCAACACGTTTCCTCGCCGTATATTACCTAACCTCACCTTATATTAACTTAATCGTAATCTTAATCGTAACATCCAAATTTCAAATCCCTAATATATAAAGCTAAACGAAGGGCACCAGCTTATTCACGAGCGTCAAACCTTGCCTTACTTCCTTCCTTCCTTACCTTTAGGTGACCTTGTCTTACATTCCCTGGTCTAATCTCACCTTATCTTAACTTACCCTAACCTTATCTAACTATATTTTACCTTCCTTACCCTAACTTGCATTACCATATCTTACCTCACCTCATTTTCATCATTTACATCACCATGGCGCTATAGCACGTTACCTATTGCGATAAGTCACTGTATGATTAAATGTTAGTGAAATAAAGATTGTCTGCCACTGAAATTGGAACGTCTTGTTTTCGGTTCCACACCACAGCAGTCCACCCAAAAGGATCACCAGGCTGGTTCGAATCTTATCCATCGAGATTTACGAAAAAGACAGAAGCTGTCGTTGTGTTTTCACGACAATTCGCTCAGTGTTGTCCGTCAGTTGACTTCTGCAACAACAAACAGATCTGTGGAATGTAGTGTAATACAATTGAACATTTGTATAGCGCCCCTTCAGATATCTACTCAGAGGCGCTCTCTGCACTAGCCTTTATGATGTTCAATGTCATTGCGATCGAATATATTACATCAGTTAGCAAAACAATGCACATAAAGTTGAAACAGTCACCAGTGGCGGGCCGCTTCCGCGCGATGGTAGATACCACTCAGCCTTTCATTCGCAAGATGGCGCGTTGGTAAAATGAGATGTAGGACGTGATGGGCGCCTTGCATGGCTGCCGTGTACAGTTAAATTCGACTCCTGTAATAACTTGTGATCGTCCGTTCATACTGATTTGTAATCATCCTGCGTTGTGTCAGTTTGAAATTAAACGAAGATTATCATTACATACCTGATTTCACAATTCAAAACAGAACATATCTAGAAGAAAGGCTAATTCTGTTCATAAAAGCAATATATATCCGATACATACCGTAACGATGTCACTAACTCTGGTCTTGTCTGTCTATGTGTCTGTCTGTCTGTCTGTCTGTCTATGTGCCTGTCTGTCTATCTGCGGTTGCTGTGTCGGGACCTTGAGCAAGTCCTTCGCCCACAGTTGCTCAGCGTCCATCGATCGATACTTGGTGAGACAGACGGTGGCGCCTAATAAATGCATTAACAATAATAAAAATATTATTCTATCTGTGTCAGTCTCTGTCTGTCTCTGTCTGTCTATCTGCGGTTGCTGTGTCTCTGTCTCCTTCGCCCACAGTTTCAGCTCCTCTCTGTCTGGCGCCTTTTGCATAACAATAATCTGTATTATTCTATCTGTCTCTTGTCTCTGTCTGTCTCTGTCTGTTTTTGTCTCTCTGTCTGTTTCTGTCTCTGTCTCTGTCTCTGTCTCTCTGTCTCTGTCTCTGTCTCTGTCTGTCTCTGTCTCTGTCTCTGTCTCTGTCTCTGTCTCTGTCTCTGTCTCTGTCTCTGTCTCTGTCTCTCTCTCTCTCCTCTCTCGTCTCCGTCTCTCTCTCTCTCTCTCTCTCTCTCTCTCTCTCTCTCTCTCTCTCTCTCTCTCTCTCTCTCTCTGTCTCTCTCTGTCTCTCTCTGTCTCTCTCTGTCTCTCTCTCTCTCCTTCTCTGTTTGCCTCGCTCTGTTCTCTGCGCACATCGGTAAATCCCGGTTGGGTTCAAACGTCAATGCCGCGAATAGCTGTAATTTTTCTCGCCATATCGATCCAACGCTCCATTGTATTCTGACCACGGATTCGACGAATTGTTTTCAAATTCGCACAGTTAGTAAGTCTTAAAGGCTAAACCACGGTCTACGAGGAAAGAAGACGGTTTAGGACGCTGCCGAGCGTGTCTTCTTTATATCCGGACGTCCACAGTTCACTTCTCAGGAATATTCGAACTGAAGATACACGAAGACGTTCGTGGCTGACCGATAATTATTCAGCGTCCGATGTTTTCCGCCACAAAACACGATCGTTGATGACTCCCTCCAGTCTCGTTCTGATCATGGAAGGTTTAGCTCTGGCACCACTTGTTTGTATGTCTGTTTGTTTGCGTGTCTGTCTATACTTCTGCGCAGGGCCACATTTAGGGGGGGTGCTAAAGGTGCTGCAGCACCCGGGCACACAGTTTTGAGAGTCCCGCATTTTCGGAAGTGAAGGAATTTTTTCATGTGCTTGTTATAACTTAATGTTAAATCTAGCGAAAATGCTGCAACATAAAGAAATACGATGTAATAATTGATTTATTTGCTTATAGTTATTTACCTGACACTTATCGTTGCGTCACTTGCGTGTACAGATAGTAATGTAACGCTAATTGTGTATTGTGTCTTTAGGCAGTTAATACTCACTAGTAACCATGTTATAAATTATGCGCGTGGTGGACCGGTGGTTGTCAGAGGGGCCTTTGGATGGTAATCACACTCTATTATCACAGCACCTGGGCCCGCACTAGCCTTAATGCGGCCCTGCTTCTGCGTCTATGTTGCTCGGTGTGTATATGTGTAGGCGCGATAGACTATTCGGTCTAGAACCTAACGATTGGGGGTTCGCACCTGATGGACGGACTCCGTGTAACGACAGGATTTTCGCGTACAGTTGTATCGAGATTTTCAGATTCAAACTTGCTGGCGTTGCGTGAGAATGATTATGTGCAAATAAGTAAATAAATAAGTAAACTTGCGTAAATATATATATATAAATCAATCGGAATTTGTATAGCGCCCCTTCAGATTTCTAATCAGAAGCGCTCCCGACCCAGGCCAGGCGGAAGAGAACAGTCATTGTGTCTTCTTCGTCTGAGTTTCATCCGGCATTTGCTAACGACGCTTTGCTCGGACCTCCCCTCCCTCCCCCCAACTGGACCGATGAAGAATGCGTGTGACGCGACTGTGCGCATACGATTTTTAAGGCCTTTGCCTCCGCCGCCAGCTCTCTTCAATCAATTTTACCTTCAGAGTTCCTGGTCCGGGTTCCATAAATCAGTGCTTTCTAAAGTGGTGGTCCGCGGACTGGTGCCGGTCCGCGAGCCCTCAGTTGCTGGTCCGCAA
Organism: Aporrectodea caliginosa; assembly: GCA_020284085.1. NCBI lineage: Eukaryota > Metazoa > Annelida > Clitellata > Crassiclitellata > Lumbricidae > Aporrectodea > Aporrectodea caliginosa. Next base: position 1,138,936 of record JACEVL010006449.1, read on the forward strand.
AGTGAGTAAAGAAAATGGTGCAATTGTCTCGGACACAAGAAATGGAATGGCTATCATATGTTTAAAAGTCAGAACAAAAACATTTATTAGGCTAGCATTTAAAGGGCAATAGAGCCACAGAATTGGCTAAAAATGCATTTAATCAATTTTAATACATATTTGAGGAATCTAAGTGATCGAAAACCAAAAAGAGAAATTATTAATAAATTTGGCACTGGACCTCTGCAGTTGGAAAATTCCTGCCCGTCTGTGACACTGGAAAGTTTGGGAAGCGATGCCTCAATCAATCAATCAATCAATCAATCAATCAATCAATCAATCAATCAATTTTGTTTATTCTCGACATCAAGCTGACAGGTCGCAACTTGTAACAGGTAACAGATAGGAAAAATTGTCTCAGCTCTGACAGTTAGTTATTAAATGGGTTGAGATAGCAAATAATTATTATCTCACAGTTCCACACATCCCTTATTCCAGCCTTAAATCACCAAGCTGCTTTCCAACAGATAGCCCATAAGTTTGTTATCCTAATCCGTTTCTACTTTGTTTACTTTTTCAGTCCTAAAGTCCGATCCACAAATTCCTTATTCCAGTTTTGCATTAAAAGGGACTGCCGGACGCAGAATTCGTAAACTTCGCCGACATATCGTTTGCGTTACTGTTATTCGTTTTATTTTCTGACAGGTTGAAAGTCCACAACCAGTTACATGTACAACAGAGAATTAAGTTACAGAGTTAAATCATTAGAGGAAAAACAATCAGGTATTATCGGGTGAGACCTATAGGGCAAGCGTTTGTACAGTACGCGTGGGATAAAGTTCTTATCATCCTTAGAGGGCAATTCAAAGCCCTGACGTTTTGGGCGGATGTATACTGTATTCGGGTGGTGCCAATCCAAAGCATAGGTAAAGGAGGAGGGTGAACCTAATCATCTTTGTTCCACCTAACACCGAATTTTTCTCCTGTCCAGATCTACTGCCTTATAATATAGGATCTCAAGAATATTTTCCTTTGGTACCCAGTCAGATGACATTGTATCCCACGCGTCTACCGTAGCCTGACGTTCGGTTGCTCTGATCTTTCGGATATCGACCTCGATCCTTTCCAGTGGATAAGATTGTTGATTGCGATTTCACCTGAAGCGACCATCGATTGATGTCTTTGGCAATGGCGCAATAGAAGTTAGTAGATTATATTAGATTAGCCATAGAAGTCATTAGAGTAGATTAGATTCGCTATACAAGTCATTAGCTTGGATTAGTAGTTTCAGTCTAACGACACTGTGTGATAAAAAAGATCATTAGCGTCGCCCTCCTCCTTTATCCAGGCTTGGGACTGGCACTGCCAGAGTACGAGCAATGGCGGAGTTTAGACTAGATTAGCTATAAAAGTAATTAGATTAGATAAATTGCACCGCTCCACTGTATAACTAGCTACGTGGGACTATCCTGTGGTGCAGATAACTAGATGGTTTCATAATGGTCCTGACACCTCTGGCACGTGGATTACTAGGCCTATATCACATATATTTAAGGATCCTGAGTGGCCGAGTGGGTTGGTAGGCTGGTAGCCTGCTCGTCACGCCGGCGCCTCGGGTTCGCTTCCCGGTCGGGTCGGTTTATCAGAGATTAATTTCTCGGATCTTTACTGCGTGAAACTCCGATTCAGCGTTTGCGCAGTAGTCGGGAGCGCCTCTGAATGGGAAATCTGGTAGAGGCGCTATAACAAGTGTTCAAATACAATACAATACAATCACGAGTTGGATTTGAATCGTACGGTGGAAATAATTGCATTGTTACATCGAGATAGATTGTTAATAAATATGTATTTTTGAGGAGTTGATAGCGCGTTTCAAAGATGGACGATACCGAACGTTTGCTACGATTGTATATGCTACTTCGTCTGTTCAGGCACTTAAATAGGAATGGTAGATACATGTAAGTTTGAAATATAAACCACTGGATCGCATATAAAATTATATGTTGCCATGTTTTGACAAAAGAATAACCTGCTTTGAATAACTTTCTATCATATTGGTGCAAAGAGGCAAGTACGAAATACGCTAACAAGATGCCTTTTAATTTTCTCATTTGCGGGTCAACAATTACTATAGGTAGTCCGATATACTCGTATCGAATGATTAAAACCGATTATGCAAGTCGCTGCACGCATAATTTCAAGCAGACAGTGCGCATTGTTGATTTAAATTTGGACAGAATTTGTTGGTTCCGATGAAAAACCGATCGCGGGTTTCGGTCCGTAAGTATCTACAATGGTGTTTCGGATGACGGTAACATCTTGGTCGTGCAAAGATGCACGAGACTTGCTTTCTACAGCTTCGCATGTCACCCGAATGTTGCGTTTCTTCGGCTGTCGCTGGAGGTCTTCGAGTATCGTACTTCCGACCGCCGCCACTGCCGCCTTTATGTCCTCTACCTTGTGAACGGCCGCCATTGGGACGCGCAGGACTTTCACCGTGTCCGTTTGATGCACGTCGATTGCCGAATCTGATATGTATTCCAGTTTTCGACAGTTCTTCTGTTTAACGTATTCAACTGCAATTTCCGAAATGTTTTTTCGAGTAGCAACAGTCTGGCCAACACGTGATTTAAGCTCTGGAGGTGTGACACCCCTAGCATCGTTTGGTTGGAGTGCGGGCATCAGCCCAGGGTGCAGCGCATTCTGGGATTGTTGGGTGACAGCCAATACAGGCTGAGAGGTGTCAACTGTTGGGAAAACGTTCAGCGGGTTATCTAGATCCGATATTCTCTGTACGCGTTTCAGCTGCAGTTCTCGAAATGGCGGCTTCCTCATTTCGGCAATTATTTTACTCTGGCCTTTCGATTGCTGTTTGGGCCAGGCGATTTTAAGCACGATCTCCTGAGACGTGACTTCTTCTGACAACACCTGTATCGATTGTCGCTTCTCCAGTTCCGTCGTATTTTCTTTTTCAACGGAACGCACATTACGTATCATTGTTTGTTTATAATTGTCTTCATTGTCAGAATCGGAACTGTCTGCGACAACAGCTTTTTTAGTCTCTGTATTGATTAATGATGATTCATCCAGAGATGCTTCATGTTTGGAAAGCTCCGAATCTTCAAAGTACCCTGGGGATATTTCTCGTGTCGTTTCAAAGTTATTTAGTCCTTTGAAATGTTTGTCCGAGAATTCCGGGGAGTCTTTAACGCGTAGAGTATGGCTTGCTTCCTGTGCAGTGTCATTGCCTTTACCAGAGGTAGAAATCGTTGTATTCTTCTGAATGTTTACCTCCCCACTGTTCACAGTTTCATTTATGTGTGGCCAAACAACCTCCCCTGTATTCTCGATGCTCTGAGATTTCTTTAATTTCTTCTTTGCAAGAATTTCGCCCAATTTTCCAGGAACTCTCACCTCTAGGCTGTTGGATTTCTTTGGTCGCCTTATAACTGTAGTATCTGAAGACAACAGAGATTCGGAGGTCACGAGTTTATCAATGCTTTGACACTCGACATCACTTGCAGTGCATGCATCCAGGTTCCGGCTCAGCTCTATTTCCAAATCTAAGTCCATGTCTTCTTCATACATATCGCATCCAGGCCATTCGCTTTCTGGAGTAATTATTGGAACAATTCTGTCTTTTGGTAGAGAAATACTGTCGTCTCTAGAAAATAATGATTCTGTTTTATTTATTCTCTCACAAGGAGCTACATTTGATGCTGCAGATGAAGAAGCGTCAGCCGTTCTTCGATTTTCTGAATTTTCATTAACAACTTTTACGGGTTCATACTTTAACTCAGCGCGGCAGTTCGGACTATTACTTACGGAAAAACCATTAGACAAAATCTTTGGATCCTTTCTCTGTGTCAAAGGTTGGGACTTGATTGTGGGGGCAATCTTAATATCTTGCGTCAAGGAATCCTTTTTGGTGAACGTGTACGTTTGAACCGTTTCTCTCAACGGTGGAATCGGTTTCCTCTTGACTGTAGCTTGGAGAGTGTCTTGGGATGTTACGGTGACCTTTCCATCTGGTGAAGGAAGTGTTGTATTTTTACCTTGAAGAGCTTTTCCATCTGGCGAGGGAAGCCCTGTATCTGGACCTTGAAGAACCTTTCCACCTGACGAAAGAAAAATTGTATTTGGATCTTGAAGAACCATTCCACCTGGCGAGGGAAGCCCTGTATTTGGACTTTGAAAAACCCTTCCACCTGGCGAAAGAAGAATTGTATTTGAACCTTGAAGATCCTTTCCATCTGGCGAGGGAAGCCCTGTATTTGGACCTTGAAGAACCTTTCCACCTGACGAAAGAAAAATTGTATTTGGACCTTGAAGAGTCTTTCCATCTGGCGAGGGAAGCGCTGTATTTGGACCTTGAAAAACCTTTCCACCTGGCGAAAGAAGCGTTTTAGTTGAACCTGGAAAAGGCTCTGAGATCTCTTTGCACTTCAATACTGCTTCCCTTTTTGATGACTTTAATGACTCTGAGTTAGTAGTGTTGGCCACAGCTTCAGTGGTCCTTTCACGTATACTGCTTTTGGTTATAATTTCTTGTTGTATTTCGGCTTCAATCTGATCACAATATATCGACAGCCATTCATTTTCGAGCAAATAATCGCAAGCCGAAAGACGTTTTGGTTCTTGCTGTAAATGTTTCTGGTCTCGATTATTGTCGCTGCTTATAGGCAACTGTACACTGCTTTTATCGCGTTGTTCCTGTTTACGAGTTTCCATTAAATCCATGATTTCTTCGAAAATATCCTCTGGAGTCAACTCCTTATCGCTCGCTACCGTCACGGAACTTACGTTCAGATATTCAGGTGCGAGTGTACTGCGGGTTTTCTTCATCGCATTAAAGTCCAGTTGTCTGGGAACAGGTTTAGCATGTATATAAACCGGTTTCAATGATGGATTATTATTCCGCTGGTGTCTGAAAGGATTGATTCGTGAACTTGATTCAGTTTCAGCTGAGGTTGTTAGAATGACCTTTTGTTCACGACCCTTTTCTTTCTTTTGAATTTCTTCAGCGTCCTGCTTTTCTGCCCCTTTTGACTTGTGTCCTAAATTATCGAAACTCGGCAGAGTCGTCTTGACTGTTTCTCCGTTGTTTGGGATGTATGCGCTCGGAGTTGTGTGGCATTCTAAGGTGTCGAATTCCACCGCAGGAACCGAGTCCAGCAGCTCCTCCAGCAGACACTCCGGACTGTCGCTTCGCGGACTCGTCAGGTCCTCAAAGTCCTGATCGGAGTCATCTTTCTCCAGTACATCCAAAGAACGCTCATAAATATCAGCGACGTCTAGGTTAGCACCGTTCAGACTGATGCCAGCTTTCCTCAAGTCCTTTCCACCTCCTGATAAGCGCACACCATCCGAGGCCAGCTTCCCTGTAACGTGCTGCTTAATGTTGAAGTTCTGTAAGTGAGATGGCTTCGGCGGCAGAGGAGGGGGCTTTCTCTTCACCACGGTACCAGCGGGAGAAGCTGCTAACTCACTAGGAGTGGGCATGGAAGACCTTTCTCCAATGCCGTTTGCTTTCCCTCGTTTTTCTCGAGAAAATAGCGACATCTGGACCGAAGTTGTGCTTTGCTCCACCAACTGGCACTTACTGTCCGACGTACGGTCAAGTCGCTTGCTGGCGACAGTAAATGAATCCTTCCGCATAATCTCCGACTGGTTTTGCGTCTGGCTAGCAACCATTTTCGGCGGCGTTCCGTTATTTGTCAGAAACGTTCTTTGGTTATAGTCGTTGCGTTTCATGGCGGCTTGCCAGTCCGCTGCGAAAGAGGAACTTCCAGACAGGTCGGTTGCTCGCCAGATGTATTCCGTTGTGGCGTGCCCATCATTGCTGTCTTCGTAGACTGAATCTTCTGACCAGTTCACCTTTGGTACGGATCGTAGTGCTACGATTGCTCGTCGAAGATCCTCACCAATAACCGTCTTCGAAAACTTGCCTCGAACTGGTTTGTCCTCCTCCTTCTGACCTGTCTTAGACGACTCCTTCGATTCCAGAATAACCTCTTCGAAATCCATCTTGGGCTTCCGTTGCCCTAATATACGATATATTAGCTTCTATAGCGCGATTCTCATCGTGTACAAGACATGACTCGATGACGCTTGAAGAACAATCGCGTAGAAAATTCAGACGTCGTTGGAGAATCCTGGTCGAAATCTCGTAGCTCAACGAGAAACCAGAAATGAGGCAACGGTGTGTTGGTCTAATCAAGATGAAACAGATGTGAACCCACTCGAGTGTCACTCTTTACCTCTTGAACTATCCACGTTTTTCCGATAACGAACAATAAAAACCAGCTTGTTTTGCTATCAAATCATCATCTATTCGTGAATCAACTTTCTCTGAGGATAGTTACGACAGATGGAGGAGTCTTGGACGTAGAAGTCGAGACTCGTAGGCCGTTTTTAGTAGGCCTACGACCGAAGCAGACGAAAAATTAGCATAGACCGCTTTGGAAGTAGTCTGCAGATAGACGTATACTTGCATAGACGTGTGCAAAGTCTGTGGCAGATTAAATCAAAGGCCAACTTTCTTAAGGATTACAATATGAGGCATTGTTTACGCAACACTTTCGAAACGTTCTCCAAGTCGAAGTGGTTTTGGTTCCTCTTCTGAAAGAAGCAAGAACTTCAGAGCTGTCTCCGCACTCCAAACTTGATTTATTCTGAAAGCACAAACAGAATGAGTAAGTAACTAAGTATATCCTTTATAGGCCTATTACCAATTGCTAATCGCACATTGGTTGACATGTTACGATTGCCTAATTTCTCTAGTGAACCATCGTAATTTCTGATGTTTTTCGATCCGTGTTGTCTATAGTGTTTGGGTCAAGAGAGTAAATCATCCTAGTGGCAAAATTTTATGAGCCTGCAGCGGGTTTTATGTGTAATTGCGAATTTGTCCAAAAAACGAGTTACCAAATTGCTTTTCTCTGGAACTTTCTTATGTGAATTCTGTGAACGTCAATGCTCTTTTAATTGCGAATAATTATAGGTTGATAAACGACATTTTCTTGATTTTAATTGTTGCGCTTCGAATCCGGAGTAAGCCTATCAATTGAGCAATGTCCATTTCATCCGACAGCATAATGTAAGATCTGCTGTTTAGTTATCGTAATTATGATCTCAAGATTTCTACAGCGCCCATTAAAGCCATATCGCGGGAACCAGCTTATTCACAGGCGTTCTATCAAATCTAACTCGATAGGCAGGATTGGTTAAGTCGTTTCCAGGTGAAAATCCGAAGGGTCAAGAAGACAGACAGTTAGATGGCTACGGTGACTAGTGTTTAGAACTGAAGTGGCTAGAGAGTTTAATTGGAGGAGGAGGAACCAGGACATGATTTGTAAAAGTTAGTTTCTTTCAGTTTTGAGTGAAAGACCTGTGGAGATGTAGATGATTCGTCCAATGCGTACCGTAAATGGACGCTATATATATTATTTGAAAATGTAAATGTACTCGTTTTACTAAAGCGACCGTATACGCTTACATATGACCTCGACCAATATCAGTTTTAAATGAATTAATGGGATGAGATGCTTCACCACTGCCAATCGTTTGAGTTGGTTTCATGCTACTTAAACTCCTCGTGTACGGACCGTTCAAGTTGGAGAACCAAATTTCTGAATACAGCCATGGTCGGTAGGAGAACCAACATCCATAGCGTCCGGCGGTGTTTTAATCAATGTAGATTATAAGGCTAAAACTGGACCTGCAGTTTCTGTACTCCTCCACACTACAACATCGGACATAATAACTTGTAAGCGATCCAGACGTTTGGACCGGTAACTTAGCCTAATCCTTTACTCTCCACGGTCCAAGTCAATTTCAGTGTGCCTAACATTGAAAATCATATTATACGCATTACAGTAGCTCTCAATATATTTGTTTATAATTATATACATGTTGCGAGAAACTAAATTAGGGCCTATCTACGGCCTGTCTAGGTATTGGTTGCCCTCTACGCTGCAAATTCTGCAACTATCAGCCGCGATCAAATTCCAGCGCTTAAAAATCACCTATAGTTGCACGCACTAAACGCCACCGTTTTCTGTTAGATTATAATATATATGTATATATATATATATATATATATATATATAATATATAATAGACTAACGTGTAAATCCTTAATTCATGAATCTGCGTGTGAATGAATAGCTTACGTGCATCTAAGCCGACATACATGGCCGACTAGAGCATAATGAATGTTGAGCAGGGTCGAACACGGTTAGTAAACGGATGGGTGACCACATTCCAGGCCATGTGGACCAACGCATCAATCCAGCTCTCCCTGCGATTTCCTCATACGAATAGTTCATAGATTAGAATACGGTTCTTGCTAATGAAAAACTGTTGGATTGGTTCCAACAGTTTTAACGTCTTATGGCTTCAAAGTTCGTCGATACGAAAGTGTTTTTGCAGGGTTCTCACTTCAGTATTTCTCAGCAGTAAACATTTGGCTGTTGCCTTCTGATTTGTATTTTTAAAGGAAAAACGGTCTAGATCCAGGCCATGCTATAATAGCTCTACATTAATATAGACCCACTGCTTATGTCTGTGACTTCAGATGCTGTTCTGTCTTTATTAAATTACGCCAGCTTTTAATAATTATTATCTAGTTTCTTTTTGCGGAAATAAAATATGCTGCCACAAAACTCTGTAGACTTATTATTGAAGAGGCCAGTGTATAATATGTAACCCTAAAGGCCTAAATGCTATACAGACATACATTGGGGAGATCAGTGTAGGTATATCATTGCCTCAAATACTAGTCAGGAACCGACGTTGCTGCTGCTGCTGCGGCTGATGATGATGATGATGATGATGATGATGATGATGATGATGATGATGATGATGATGATGATGATGATGATGATGATGATGATGATGATAGTGATGATGATGATGTGATGATAGTGATGATGGATGATGATGATGATGATGATGATGATCGTAGTGATGATGACGATAATGATGATGATGATGATGATGATGATGATGATGATGATGATAGTGATGATAGTGATGATAGTGATGGCGATGATGATAGTGATGGCGATGATGATGATGATGATGATGATGATGATGATGATGATGATGATGATGATGATGATGATGATGATGATGATGGTGATGGTGATCATGATAGCAATGATGACGACGACGATGATGATGATGATGATGATGATGATGACAATAATGACGACAACGACGACGACGACGATGATGATGGTGACGATAATCATGATAATGATGATGACGACGACGATGATAATGATAGTCCTAATAGCAATCATGTATTATATCTACGTGTAAAAACTCTCTTTGGCATCGTTGTCATCGCCCTTGTCATAATCCCAACAGCAGCTGACATTTCAACCATACTCTTATCGGTCTTGGAGACAGCCGTGCAGCTGCTGTCTAGTTGCCTTCGCTCCAGTTACGACAGGAAGGACAGAATGGCTGCGTGTGTACCGTGTTAGATAATTCATTGCCGTCGACTTAGACGACGTTTGATTTGTGAGCGCTGTCTGACCTCCTTCGATCCCAAAACATTTTCTGTATTCGACTTTCGTCAGCAGTTGAGCGTTGGACGGACTCGAAATGAAGTCCCACAAGATGTCTATTTAAGTCGGCTCTGTGCATGGCTACTGCTACGTCTTTCTCTCGCTGTTTGGACTTGTACTTATGTCTCTCTCTCGCTGTATCTGTGTGTGTGTCTCGCTCTGTGTCTATTTCTTGCTTTCTATCTGTCCCTGTCTATGTGTCTCTCTCCCCTCTACCCTCTGTCTGTCTCTGCCTCTGTCTGTCTGTCTATCTTTCCCTGTATCTCTGTGTCTGTGTCTGTGCCTCTATCTGTCTATCTCTCAGTCTCCCTCTCCCTCTCTCTGTCTGTCTGTCTGTCTATCTCTCTCTCTTTCTCTCTATGACACACTCTGCCTCTGCCTCTTTGGATGTCTGCACTTCTTCTTCGTGTGTGATTGTCTATCTCTTTTACCACTTTGTATGTGAATGTCTCTGTTTCTACGCCTCTTGACAGTAATACAATACAATATGTAACTATCTGATTAACTTAGTCCAGTAGTCCAGTACAATCTCATGTAATGTACAAAGCTGACATATATAGCGCCGATAACGTAACGCGTATACTATAGAGCCACCATTGATGGTTACTTCAAGGGAAACCGTAATGGTAACTCCAATGCGTGGGAGAAGCGTGTTTCAAATCCGAACGCTATAATGTAGACCTGACAAATCTAGACACTTGGCTATATATGAACAACCTGTTTGCATTAGTGTCTCGTGTTAACAGATATTAGAACCTCATGTCTCGCATCGCACAACATAATGTGGGCCTATAGACTTGTTTTTGCAAGCTTCCATTAAGCCAACATCTGTTTCCAATATAATTCACATCAGCGCATATATTTGAGTAATGCCACCGGTGTGTAAAATAATATGTCCGTATTCATATGGCGGTATGTGCTTGTATATGAATGAAATGTATGAATGTAGCATGCATATGTTTGTATGTAGGTATATGTGCATATACGTATGCATGCGTGCATATGTGTATGCATGTATGCTTGTGTATGTGTATACGTAAATACGTGTGTAGTGTACGACAGTAACTATGTACAGTATGTATTATCAGTACGTATGCAATATGCATGCATGTACTATGATACATTATAAAATGTATGTACGCGTGTAACCATGTATGTATGTATGTATTACAAATCTGGAATTCTCAGAAATGATACTAACATTTGCAGCAAAACAAATAAATTCAAGTTAGGAAATAATTCTCAGATAATTGGAACAGTCACCGTCAAAAATGACCGTTCAGGACGGCTAATCACACACATCGTTACCAACATGGTTCCTTACCTGGGCATCATACAGTATAGCTTTTCCAATGACCTCCATATCACATACACAGTAGAGGTCTGCGGGTAGAGCATTTTTGCTACCCGACCCGTACCCGTAACACGGGACCGCTACCCGTACCCGTACCCGACCCGTATTCAAAATTACTACCCAACCCGACCCGTACCCGCGGGTATACCCGTACCCGTACCGTACAAGCCACGTAATTAATAGGCATTCCCATAATCCGAGCCCCAACAGTCCAATAGTCTCACAAAGCATGTACATGTAGCAATAATAATAATAGTCTGATGGTGATGATCACAGTAATAATAATAATAATAATAATAATAATAATAATAATAATAATAATAATAATAATAATAATAATAATAATAATAATAATAATAATAATAATAATAATAATAATAATAATAATAATAATAATAATAATAATAATAAATAATAATAATAATAATAATAATAACAATCTTAAACATAATCATAATGAGAATCATGATGATGACAGTGACCGTGTTTCATGGATAATCGTCCTGTCCAACTGAATTGATTAATGTTCGGAGTATGGCTTTTGAGATTTATGGCCCAAAATGAAACGATTTACCAATATTGGTGCAGTATAAGAAGGTTATAGTAACATCTGATGCAGATATGTCATCCTGGCTCATCCACCATATTTGATGCCAGAAAAACAGAATTAACAATATTATCGTCGAACTTTCAAACTTCCACGGCCGATTACAAAAGGGTACAGATGTGACGTTAAGTACCGCCAGCTATAGTAAGTCTGACTCACCATTACGTGTAACCCCAAAACTTCAGTTCGGTACGGGTAAAACCGGGTATACCCGTACCCGTAAAGCTCATACCCGTACCCGACCCGACCCGTAAAATGTCTACTCGACCCGTACCCGACCCGCGGGTACGGGTCGGGTACGGGTAAACCCGCGGGTACGGGTATACCCGCAGACCCCTAATACACAGCCTACACATGCACTCGTTCACAAAACCTAAACCGGACCACAGGTGTTGATTTCACGACTAAGAGTAAAGACTAGAAGACACTAGTAAGAACTATGAAATTACCCCATATCACGAAACCTGTGCGATCCTCTGAATCACTTTGAAAACATCTAACAACGAATCCACGATCTGACCGCATCGAAGCAAACCCGAAACATACTGAGGCAACCACTGAACGTACGAATCAAGTGATGCACAGTCCATCGACCTGTTGTATATAACAGCAGCAGCTGGCTGCGCGACTGAGTGCTGAAAACTGGCTGTATATATACAGGCGGTTTTTCATTATGCTTTATATTGATTTTGATGCAACGGGCTACACACTGATTTCACAAAATCTACATACAATGTCGATCTGTTATTTGTAGGTCAATGGTGCACGGCGTTGACATTGGTAGGGGCCATTTTGAACTGTAAGGTTAAACTTTTGGTGTGTATAAGTTCCACTCAAGGTAAAGTCATCAGCACATTGAAGATTTCGAAATGGGAAAGAGAAATTAATACACTGCAATGGCTATAGACACTGTTTTGAGAACGGGGCAGTGGCGATTTCAAAGTGTTTGAAAAGTCCATGTGAGTAAGGTAGTCGTGAGCTACTTGCTCAAATGTTTTGCTCTTTGCTCCCCGCCTTTGATTTCTCATTGCTTTCAAACTTCCACAAACACCACTACCCCACCACCATCATCACCACCACCACCACCACCACCACCACCACCAATTCCTCGGTCATTTGTCAAATCATGTAGTAGTAGTTTCAGTTTAACGACAGTGTGATAACAAAGATCATTAGCGTCTCCCTCCTCCTTTATCCAGGCCTGGGACTGGCACTGAGACAGTACGATCAGTGGCGGAGTTAAGTGTGCTGCTCTAAATGTTAGGCAAAGTCTTGTCTTGTTCTCTTATACGTCGTCTATATATCTCAGTGCTCGGGGTTCGCGCTCCCTCCGTTCGGTTGAACATGGTCTTCTCTCTGTGCCTTTTGCTCGCACCTCCACCAAGCAGAGCCGTGCGTTCTCTGTGGTTGGCCCCTCAACCTGGAATGGCCTCCCTCTGACACTCCGCTCCCTTCCTAGAACCCCTTCTCAGACATTCCTCTCTCAACTTAAAATGGTCCTATTTGGCCGCGCTGGGGTTGGGAGCGCCTCTGAGTAGTTCCCTTGAAGAGGCGCTATATAAATTCAAGTAATGAATGAATGAATATCCAGCACAGTCTTGGTCAGCCTTCATTTCTCTTTTCCCGCTGTCCACGTGAGAACGTTCTCAGATAATTTTTTACTTTAAATATCACCTGTCACCTCTGTCCGTGTGAAAGGAGGTAGGCCTATAATAGGCAAGGTACTGCTTAAAGCAAATGAAGCCTCGTTAACTGCAACTATAAGCAGGTTTCGCATCTTCTATTCGACGTGAACGACCGGGGTCAAAACCATCCCACGGATTTGAGTCGCTTGACGACGTCCGTTGCAGGAACCGGCGGCAGCGATGTGAAGGAACGAGGGAGGGAGGGAGGCAAAGCGGAGGGGAGCATGGTTATTGAATGGTTTAGTAGGACAGTCCCCTCTCGTCCAGGTACCGTATAATCAATGCAGCATGTTGATGAGTAACCGCAGATATATGTGATGCAACGCGATGCGGTTTAATGCATTGTGACTTTTCATGCTGTATAGCGGGCTGGACTTCAGTACACGAATCCAGTCCTGGCTGTCTGGCCTAATGCAGAACTCTTCTATGTAACTAAGCAACTCAGTAACTGTATCTGTAAATGAATAATACGTACCTCGGTTCAAAAATAGAATAACACACATACATATTACACACATGTATACTTTCATACAAACATACAAACATGGTGTGGTGTGAGTATGCCTACTGCTGAGTGAGCTGCGTACTCTTGGTGACTGAGATAAAAGGCTAACAAAGTACTTGACTTACATGTAAGTGGTGAAATAAAGGATATACAAACCATGAGATTCTGCCCCACATCTGACCCCAATTCTAATAACCTTAACAGCGACTGCAATCTAGCTTCCTCGCGCGCAGCTAAATGTATAGGCGCTCTTGAATAAGCTGGTGCCCTGAGCTTAGCTTTAGCTTTAGAAACTTGTAGTTTGCGATTAGCATAGTTCACGCCTCAGTGAAATACGAGCAGAGTGTCAGCGGTTAAGATATCGAGTACATGAACAGTGGCTAATTCGCTGCAGCAACGAGGGAGTGCGCGGGCGACCATCCAGCGCTCAGGCCCTGGAGTCTGGCTATCAAACTCGGTAGCTACTGCTGCCTGCCGCACACTCAGCTTATCCCGCTCCCTTGGGATTTAGGGTCTCGTGCCCAATGTGCCAGTTTCGCCTCGGGCAAACGTATACTCGCAACTGAATTCCGGTACTAAGCCGTCGACATCCCCAACGGAGATACGGTCCACTTAGGCTTTTAGGTTATCATTGGAGCCGGAGCAGCCATGCTAATGTACGACGTCGTAGGAGGCTGACACACTATACACAGCTAGAGTGAAGCCTTAACGGACGGATAAGCTGCGTTTAAGGCTGTCCCGAAAATGAACAGTGAAAGCTTATGAACTTTCTACATTCCTCTCCTCCTTTCATTCCTTCTTTCCTTCCTTCCTTCCTTCCCTCCTTCCCTCCTTCCTTCCTTCCTTCCTTCCTTCCTTCCTTTCTTCCTTCCTTTCTTTCTTCCTTCCTTCCTTCATTCCTTCCTTTCTTCCTTGACAGAGTTCGTTGTTGTAGTTACTAGTAAAATGAGTATTTTATTCGGATGTTTTAATTGGACGCGAGAGCCAACATTCACGGTCTTAGTGAAAAATGAGAAGGTCCGGTTCATGTAATACGGTTGAAAGTAATGTGAAAGTCGATTTCTCTACAGGAGTGACCGCGTGGCTCTCCAACGATGGATCAGATGGTCATCTGATCATTTATATAGCGCAGAAAAATAATTTTGTCACGTACGAGTCAACACCAGCCGACGCTTGGAGCGCCAATGAGAACATTCAATAGATTTCGCAGAAAGATCGGATGATATAACTCGTTTAAATTTATGGACAGTTTGATGCCCAGCAGTAAAGGGACAACGTTAATACAACGATTTTATCAGCTGTAGGAATGTAGATGGATACGGCGTTTCTAAAAGGCAGTTGAGTCCCTATGTCTTCGTGTAAGCCCTTGTTTGTATACATTCATACATGCTTCCAAGCACACGTGTGTGCGTTGAATGACAGCCTTGGTTCCCCGCGTTTCAAGCACAGAAATAGGGAAAAGAAAGGAGTATGGGGAAGAAACACCGCCTACACCGACACATACATACTCTCTCTCTCTATCTCTGTCTGTCTGTCTCTGTGTGTCTGTCTGTCTCTGTCTCTTTCTTTCTCTCTCTCTCTCTCTGTCTCTCTGTGTCTCTCTCTCTCTCTCCCTCTCTCTGTCTCTGTCTCTGTCTGTCTGTCTGTCTGTCTCTCTTTTTCTCTCTGTCTGTCTCTCTCTGTCTGTCTGTCTGTCTGTCTCTCTCTTTCTCTCTGTCTCTCTCTCTCTGTCGCTCGCTCTCTCTGTCTCTCTCTCTCTGTCTCTCTGTCTCTCTCTGTCTGTCTGTCTGTCTCTGTCTGTCTGTCTGTCTGTCTGTTTGTCTGTCTCTCTATATCTCTCTCTCTCGCTCTCTCTCTCTCTCTCTCTCGCTCTCTCTCTCTCTCTCTCTCTCTCTCTCTCTCTCTCTCTCTCTCTCTCTCTCTCTCTCTCTCTCTCTCTCTCTGTGTGCGTGCTTTGGCTAGTGAGTGTGTGTTTACTAGTATATTGATCTTTTGATAAGCTGCGTCAAACTTGAAGGGTTATCGGACCTGTAGGATCTCTGGCCTCATGCGTGGAAAGCTTTCGACTTCCACTGAGAGTCCAGAGTGCCTATATATTAAAAACACATTTTGAGATCCCATTTATGCTTAATTGAACTCCTGGCAATGGCAAAGTAAAAGTCGATTTCTACCAAAGATGTCATATAAATCTTAATTTACGACATGGAATCAGGTGGCAGGTTATGACGTTAGCACATGATTGAGCGACCATTCATTGAATACCAGTCTACATTGAGCCAACTCAACCATCCATTCTCATCTCATGGAGTCGGTATGAACACCAGTGTTGTTAAAAGTATCGGGCAAATGTACTTAAG
>JACEVL010006449.1:1160000-1242500 GCA_020284085.1 Aporrectodea caliginosa
GACTGTGTATAGGGTAGGACAGGAAAGGCTGGAGTGTGGTACGACGCTGTACAGACAAGAACTTAAGTTTATAATACCAGACATATTATTATATACAATACATACGTATTTACAAGCAAAATAGAGTAGGGCCTACACAAATTCTCAAATTCTTAGTCATTTATCCGTATATAATTATAATGAATGCAGATATACATGCATAGATGCAGACATATGTACGTAGTTAGGTAGGTGTGCATGCATCTATGTACGTGTGGGTGTGTGTATGCATGCCAGAGTGTATGCATGCATGCATGTTGGTATACATGTACATGTACGTATCTGTGTATGTATTGGTGCATATCTGCATGTGTAATTGTGTATATACACATATTGTACGTTTATCTAAATTTGGCATGTAAACAATTATTATTATGATGATTTAGGCTACTCTTGACTTGTTATTTCAGAATTTACACCAAAGTGCGGTTAGCAGTTGGTTTCAGTAAAGGATATACTTACTTACCTACTTTATCTTGCGCCTTTTTAGTGGCATTGGACTAAACGAATCGTCTTACCTGGACTGCGTTGAAATAAGCTTTCCAGTTTGAAGAGAGAACAGATGAAGCATATACACATTAGCCTCTGCCGTTGTTTTGCCTATAGTCTATGCTTACACATAGGACACGACTTTACATTTTCGCCTGTACGGATCGAAAAACAATGGATCATCTCTTTCAAAACATTTGAAGATTTTGGCATCTCCTTCGGCATAACTCTGCCTCCCCAACCGATGAAGAATTATCATCCCCTCGTAGACCATCACTTCCTACGCATCCTGCTTCCCTTCCTCTTCACAAGCAGCTCGTGTCTTTCGCCAGGGACCGGCGGCCTAGCATTATAATACTTGCGCCCTGGCACTGGCCGCTATAACGTCTACGCAAACATGTATTAGCGAAACATTCGACTAATACTCTCCGCCTGAACAAACATTCGCGACCCCTGGCGTTCGCTGCTACTCAAGCAGGATGATTCTAAGAACTGCAATTTATACAGCGCAATTTTCTCTATAGATCTCTCAATGTCTCGATATCTCTGTCAGCTTGTGTAGCTAACTATCTATGCTTATATGCTCTTTTATTTGCCTGTCTGCCTGTCTGTGTGTCTGAATGGACGGCTGTGTGTCTGTGTGTGTTAGTCTGTCTGTCTGTCTGTCTGTATGTACGGCTGTGCGTTTGTGTGTTAGTCTGTATGTCTGTCTGTCTGTCTGTGTGACTGTATGTACGGTTGTGTGTCTGTGTGTTAGTCGTCTGACTGTCTGCCTGTGTCTGTGCTAGTGTGTCTGTCTGTCTGTCTGTCTGTCTGTCTGTCTGTCTGTCTGTCTGTCAAGTCTTTATAAATACAATATTTTGTGCTTCTGAAAACGATCGTTGTCAGTCTCTTTGAAGTCTGTAGACGGATGATCTGATGGAGTTGGTGCACTGAGTCTGGCAATCATCCAATAGGGTCTACACTAATGCTGCCAGTTCAGATTTCCATAGGCCTAGGTGTCGACTTTTGCTTTTGTCTCTGGGTGCATGAATTCTACCCATGGAAAATTGTTTATATTCTACATTGCCGTAGATGAGTTTTAGCGCACCTTCGAAGAAAGAAAATTGTTTTCTTGTCAAGGTTTACGTGGTTAGAAAAAGTATTTGAAACTCACGCGACGGGGACTAACATAGTCGTGCAACCTTACTGCTTACATGTTCCGAAATTTGTGTATGTAGCCTGTCTTATAATTATAGGACAATTGCAAATTTATTGTAGTTAACAGACTGCTACTGTTTAGTGAATTACTTGTGAAATTACTATCAGTTACTGTTGACAATTTGAATTTAAGGTCCGAATTCTTCTGCGTGTGAGCACCTATTGAACTTTCTCTCTGGGTGCATTCGCACCGAAGGCTCCCAGAGAGTCTGCGCCTATGGTTCAGACCACTGCAGCAAATGAGGCCAACTACGCGGATGCAGTCTGACGGACGAACCTTAAATTAAATGTAGCCACTGAGACTCGATGATCAAGTCTAAAGAGCGCTAAACATGTCATCTACGTGGACGGAAAATACACCCGTATATTAGGAATTCCTAGAAGCATCAATGTTTACACGCGCTCGTGTTATTTTGGATGCTCGATAATCTAACGGATAACGTACGTGCTGTGCTGTCAAAGCAGAGGTCTTCGGTTCAAATCCTCGTCAGGACGAAGACTTTTATGAGTTCTGTTCCAGTAGCGTTCTCTGGCAAAATCAGCCATAAAATGGGCACATCTACTGTACACTACCGACGGGACGAACATAAATAATACTAGACCTACTACTCCTAATAACAACACTACTCCTAATAATAAAAATCTAAAAAATAATAATAATACTAGGAAGAAGAAGACGATTTGTATAGCGCCGTAGCTCAGCTGACGCTGAAGGAAAGGGCGCTGTACACGAGAAAGCCGAGAAGAGAACTAGCTATTCGAGCTTACATGCCGAGGCTAAGAAAATAAAGAGGCTTAGTATACTAAGCCTAGTATAGTATATAGTATGGTATAGCCTAGTATACTAAGCCCATATAATTATATACCTATCTAATATCTATCCTAGTATGCCCACTAACCCTAGAAGCCTAGTGAGCCTAATAGGCCTACTAAGCCCAATAGTCCTCTTGGGCATTGACATCGATCCAAGAAACAGTTAGGTTTATCTTCCTCTGAACTCATCTAAATTACTCCTTATTCTCCTCTATGGAGACATTATTTTGTGAAAAAATTCAGTATCTAAAGCATCTTAAACTAATCTAACACACACTGGCCCATTCACCCAAAAAAAACCCTACCCACACATGATCATTCACCCACCCAAACCCCACCTCCTTAAGCATCGATCGGCCAGAGGCCTCACACATACACGGACATACAAACACGCATACAAACACGCACACACACGCGCACACGCGCGCGCACACACACCCACACACACACACACACATGGAGACACAAAAAAGGCAACGATAAAGATTACTGGGAAAGAACGCCGCCACTGGCCATACCCTGATAGTGCCAGTACGAAGCCTGGATAGAGTAGGAGGGCGACGTAGCCATAATCATCTTTGTAATGCACAGCGTCGTTTCGTTAAACAACAACTAACTGACCAACCGTTATTGGGAAAACAGCCAAAGGAATTGGAAGATCTGAGTGCAGTGGAAAAGTAAAAGTGACTTCACTCTCCGTCCAACCGACAATCAATCCAATTCACGTGTGAATTCAAACACATCATACACGCAAACACACACACAGACATGCACAC
This sequence comes from Aporrectodea caliginosa, assembly GCA_020284085.1. Lineage (NCBI taxonomy): Eukaryota > Metazoa > Annelida > Clitellata > Crassiclitellata > Lumbricidae > Aporrectodea > Aporrectodea caliginosa. The sequence continues at coordinate 1,163,318 of JACEVL010006449.1, forward strand.
AAACACACACATACACACAAACACGCACACATAACTGGTTGTAGTATAGACCACACATAAAGCCACCAAACGTATTAGTGCAGTTACGAGAATGCACAGCGCCTAATGTTCCTCGTTTATATGAAGGTCAATTATTAGTTTCCTCCTCAGTGTCTTGTTTTCTTGGTGCGCCTTCATCTCTGTTTCTCTGTCTCTCTCTACTCATCCTTTCTGTATGCCTTTCTGACTGCCCAGGCAGTCACGTATTTAAGAGGTCCATGCAACTATTCCTAATAATTAGGCCCTAATATTTTTTAATGTACTTCTACAATACTTAGTCTTAAGTCTTATGACTTTTATCAATTATCATACACGCCACTTTTCGACTATCGCTTGAAACGGGAGCTCAAATTCACTAGATGAATTCACTAGATGTCACCAGCTGAGCTAAGACTGCAAACGAAGCTTTTTGCAACCACTGAAAGAAGTCGTGGTTAGAGAATGCCGTAGGTTAATAATAATTAGGGCCTATGCCTTGAAAGCAAGCTAAAACGAAAAAAGAAGGAAAGGCAGGATGAAAGAAGGATGAAAGAAGAAAAAAGAAAGTAAGGATGGACAAAGAAAAGAAAGGAAGGGAAAATAAAAAGACGAGAGAAGGAGAGAAAGAAGGCATGAAAGAAAGAAAGAAAGAAAGGAAGGAAGAAAAAGGCGACGGAGAGATACACACACAGACATACACACACACACATATATAGGCCTATATTTATAGATTTATGTTGATTTGTAAATGTTCAACATCACAAATGGCTTGCCTGTTCTTTCTCGGCCATTGTGCCCTAGTATGCTAATTTACCCCCAAACCAAGGACGTGTGAAATGCAGGTTCCCAATACTAAGGATATTATGCGCATATGGATCTCTTTCGAAATTAACTTTACGAGGGCTCTAAACATCAGTGTAACTAGCTAATTATCAGCCTGTGACAATTGAAATGACTCTGAATAGTGGCAACACGCGCATACCTATAGATACTCAAAACAGTATGCGAACATCAAAGCTGATGGATGGATATGAATGGTTTTGAATAGGCTACTTGAACCGAAACTCTATAATCTATACATTAACTGTCTAGAATATTATTATAGAAGCAACATGCATCGGCTAAATCATACCTTATCCTTCCCGGATCGCTTGCAATCTGAAGTCGGTTCTATTTATCTGTCTACTAAATATCTTTGTCGAGAGTATAGTTCGGATTTGAATGCGCAGTTATTTATAAGTCTATTTAGCCCTTCTCCTCAGGTTCATTAGGACGTGCTTGTGAATACAATCTGAACAGGTCTGGGCTTGGAGTTTGGTTTAATCCGAGGCTTGTAAAGACTGCGATCAATTAACCAGTATATCTCTCTTACTCCTACTTGTTTACTCCTACTCCTCAGATAGGTATGCGTTCATGTTTGCGACCTTGCGCATGCAAATAAATAAACAAACAGGCACGCTCATATTCGCGCAGAAGCTGTAGTGTACGTATAAGTGCATGTGTACTATAGAGACATGTAGGCCTAATTTCATGCTTTTATGCCAATGGATTTAAAAGAACTTTACCGGATCATTTTGCATTTTGTTCAAGTGTAGGCCAGTATAGTATTGCTTTGGATCTATTCTTATAACTGCGACGAAGGACTACAAAGGTAAGTGTGACATCACATTAATAGTAGTTTTTGACTATGATTACGATATCTTGTCGTTATTCTCGGGTCTTAAATCTGTAGATTTGTTTTAAGAAGGCAGTTTCCTTTCTTTGTCCACGGTCCGAATACTCTTCCGTTTAAAGAAAATATGTCCCCGCAGATCGATTGTTCTTGTTAAGTTAGCAATTAGTATCTTGCTTTTGTTAGCAATTATTGATAGAGACATATTAGGCCTATACGTAATTTTTTTTAATTTAAGTAGTCCCTTTAGCTAGCCCTGAAGCAACCATAGATATGAAATATTAGCGAGTTCATTTTACATAGCCTCGGCATTTGAGAGCGGGTGGCCATGGCCGGTCCTGTCCCTCGCTGTTCCATCTTCCCATTTACAGTGTAGGTCAGTGTACTCATTATAGCTGACATTTACCTTATTGATTATACAATACCTTGCATCAATTTAAAACATTTCCTTTTCGAACCTAGGTCTGTAGAGGCAAGCGATAGAGATAATTCAGAAACTTTGTCGCGCTTAGATCCGTGTGTCGGGCATCTGACGCACTACGGTATAGCAGATGTGCAGTTTCATGCAACGAAGGGCCGATCTAAGGGGCCATTTCATTCATGACTTAAGGACTAAACACGTATTGGCGACGGTTACACACAGAAATAGTAAAGTAAAGCGGTTAAATTGGAGGAAGTATATGAGGCAAAATAGGGTAAAGTTGCGAAAAAGTAGGTCAAAGCTTAGAAAATGCGGAAACTGCCCAAACGTGGCAAATAACTTAAAAAGGTTATTAGACATTTTCGAATTTGAAACCTTTGAACTGCGTCCAAAGGTCCCAAGCGCTAACTATCGTTAGAAATTTTGCACCATACAAATGTAAACTTGCGATAAAGTGGGTAGCCAAAGTTCTCCCTTAATTGTCTGAACTTCTGAATCCCCCCCCCCCAGTGCATAGAGAAACGTAGCTTAGAAATACTTGGAAAATACTTATATAATCCTGGCATCCACACAACAACATTGATTTACGAGGACCTGAACAACATTCTTCACGCTTTAAAGAGTCCAGCTACTACATTAAGGCGCAGACACGAGGCAAATACCACAAACCGTGCCGAATAGTTGACCCAGTCAAGGAAACATTTGACCTTTCAATGCGTTGGTAAACTTTCATTGGATTCACTTGGACGACGTAACATCGTGAATACAGTTAGTCGTTAAACGTTACATAAGTTGGCTTTAATAATGCGTTAAGGCTCGAGATGTTACGCTTCATTTAGAGCTAATCCCGAACAGAATCGATTGGTTAGGATTCGGTAGAAGTTCGAAGCTTGTCAATGACCTGGGCAACAGTGGGTTATTTCGAGGTCCAAATAAATCATAGCCAGATTATGTACCATCTAGTGATCGTGGGCCACATTTCTAGTAAGGTCACTGTGCGGCTATCAGTTCTAGAACAGCATCAGTTTACTTATTAGAATCGACTGCTCGCTTCGAATTAACGTCTGCAGGTTATGTGGCTTTTGTACTTGGTCCGATATAGCTCTGAAATCTATTTTGTCTAGCTATAAAACACGCAAACTTAGGTCTATTGCCAATTGTATTAGGTTTTAGTTAGTGTAGCAACACAGAGATTTCTGGTTGTAGGCCTAACTAATAACTATTACCAAACATGTAAGGCTTCAGTTAGTGCAGTAGCACAGAAATGTCTTGGTGTAGGTCTAAACCAGAGCATAATCAATTCTATGCTATAGAAGCTACTTTGGCGCTGTTTCAAAATGCGCTTCCTAATGAGCATGGTAGCAGTCGATGATCACGTGAAGTTAAAAGCCGTATAGACTATAGTCAGAAATCACGATGAATTGGGGAAGCCCCGTTGATAGGTGAAGGCAAGTAAGTTGAAGCAGGTGAGTCTAATGACAACTGAACTGAACGACAGTTGTAGAGCTGACAGAACCTGTAGAACTTGAGAGCGGCTCCTATAGTTTTTCAGACCAACTCCCGAGAACCCGACACTGTCGTGGTGCGAGGAGGCACGGTAAGAGTCAAGAAGTGTCCACAGATCAAGTGCTATAATAATTGTTGGTTTGAGGGGCGAACAAGAAGATCGGTTGATTTAAATGCATCGTCTTGTGCCAGACAAAGCACTACATTTGACGCTGCAGCTGTCCTTCAGAACTTTTCCACCCAGAGCACAGGAACCATTTTCAGCCAATCCTAAGACTTTATTTCTAGAGAACAATAATATTATTAGATAGGTTTGTTTCAGTGCCTCTGTTGGGTCTCTCTTGAAGTGACGCCGCTATATAAATTTGCAATTACCATTACAAAGGCTATAAAATGTTTAGATACATACATATATGGATAACAATGCTGTGCGCTGCTACCAAAGTGCGATCAGCAATTGGTTAGTAAAGAATATACTTACTTACTTACTTACTTACTTACTTACACAGCATTTGGCACTCGCCGATGCCTGTTGCAGTGTTGCTATGATGCACTACCATGAATTGTGCACGATCATAAACAACAATATACTAAAGATTTTAACAATTTCAGACCCTGTTAATCATGATCAATGAGTCACAGCTGAGCGGATACTTTTCACGCGGTCATCCTCGTGCCTTATGCGTGGCTCTTCTGGCGTTGATTCTCATCGGGGTATGTTGCCCCTGTGCCCCCGGGAGGGGAGCAGCGTCCATCCGTCGGTCGAGGCGGAGGATGACCCCGTTGGTCTTCATGCAACACTTGCCCAGTCTCCCGGAGAACAGCCTTGGCGCAAGCGGATCACCGGAAGGAAGGATCCGCGGCAGGGAAGATCCGAGATTCAAAGAGCTCGTCACCAACTTCAATCCGGATGTTGTGTTTAAGGATGATGAAGGAACAGGGGAGGACAGGATCATGACACAGGTATATCACCAGAACTGTTAATTAATAGTCTCTTTGTATCGCAAGGTATAGGATAATTGGCTACTTACGGATAAGGTAGACAGTATTTAGTGCTGAACTTGTTAAAGCGCCCTTGTAACGGCATGTGCCGTGTTACGGTGCTGTAGAAACTGTCGTAGTCATTCATTCATTCATTCATAATTAAAGGCATAGCAAAATCATCATTGCTACAAAGCGTTAAATTTTTGTCATTAGCCAAATCTGGTCGTAAAATCCTTCGTGTTTGACGTAGCAGAAACGATATCAAATTTGGTCGGTAAACGACATACATATAGTATAAACAGAAAAAGAGAAATTCCGTCAGAAATTAAAATATTAAATTATAATAGTATTATTTGACGCGTGAACTCCAGAAACTTCACCTCAGCACTTCACCGTGACGTCACTCAATTCCCGATCAGTCACGGCGTATTGTCGACCATATAGAATTATATGTTTTATTATGTATGCAAGTCTCGAACTCAAAACTGTGCATCTATAGATCAACCGATTAAAAATGTCAATCGAGGTCCTATGATATAAGTAAGTGAGCTTATTCTTTATTAACCACCTAATCGCACTTTGGGTGTACAGACATCTAACAAACACAGTTAATAAAAAAGTATAATACATCCTAACAATAAGTATTTTCATACCAGGCTGTCGGCCGGGGCACGGGGGATTATGCAGTCATAGGGGACGGAGGGTAGCTGTTGGGTTTCGTTGGGGTAGAAGTTGGTACAGGACGTGGCGACCAAAGACCGTCTTTAAGTGCACTAAACCAAACACAGACCTATGAAACACAATCCGAAACAACTTCCGAGACACAACTGTTACAGAAGTCCGAACATAATAGAATAATCGATAGACTTTCGCACATGACGTGCTAGTCGACAGAAGTGAGGTGAAAGAAAAAGCAACGGACTGCGGACAGATTTGCCCACAGTTCCACAAATATGTACGATGCCTGTATTAGGGGCAAACGGTGCAAGGAGATAAATCATAGAAAGATGATGGTCGTTCCACCTTTGATGGAGTTCTGGGTCTCGTAATACAGTTGACATTGACGAATTGGCAGCATTAGTGTCAGTAGAAGGAACCAGGTTCGCATGGATTAGAGGAATTTACTGGTCATGCTCGAGACATCGGACTGACAGAGGTGACCTCATCGTCCGTACAGACTAAAGACGATAAATGAAGGGTTTCGAAGGGAAGAAATTGTGCAGGGAAGTGAAAGATTCGCTGGTGCACTTAGTTACAACGGGGAAATTGAACAGAAATGGATTTGAATCTGGTCGGTAAACGATACACACCGAAGTGCAAATAAATTAAAGTATATTCCTTCAAAAGTTGAACTTTTCATTTAGTGTATGGGAATCTACGCATGCAGCTCATGGATATGCTGCATATATTATAATATTATATACAGTGTATCATATATAGGTGTATACAAAGTTACAAACTTCTAAAACGCCACTCGAAAGCCAAGCGCAGGGCACCAGCTTATTCACGAGCGCTGCGTCGAGTCAGAGAGGTTGTCCAAAGGGTAGTCAGAAGGAGGTCCGAGTCCAGTTGCCGAGGGATAAGAGGGGGACAGAATAGGTGTTAAGGCGGGTGTCGATTAGGTCGAGAATTGGAAGGTGGAAGATCAGATGAGTCGAGGTAGGAGGCTTCAGTAAGCAAGTCAAAGCTAACCTACATGTATATTACAAGGTTTAACTTGAGTTAACTGGTGGGGAATTGTGATGATGGAATTTAGGCTGATTAATCTGGTAATGAAGTGTTAATTGGCGTGGTAGTGGAATTTGGGTCAATGTCTATGTAATAAAGTGGTTGGGGTTGTTCTAATGTAGTAGGGGAATAGATTTTATTGGTGGATAACGTACTAAAGTAATATTTGGCGTGGCGTGCACTATGCTACAGAGTCAATGTATCCTGACATCAATGTGTTCGAGAGCTTCACTAAAGTCTGAAGTGAAGGATCGATATATGCATTACAAACTTTCCAATATTTGTATAAAATATGTTTATGATACTGTCGTAAATCTCACTGCGACTGTTCAGTGTCAAAGCTTGGAATGAATCTAGCAAGTGCACGATATACACTCCACTGCACTTAGCGCCGAGAGTGCGTGATCGAGCCTCCTCCCCTGAAACGGTATTGGGTAGGGACCTTGACCATGTCCCATCCTTCACTCAACTGCTGGGCGACATCGATTGATGTTTGTTTGATAATGGCGCTTAATAAATGAAAAATAATATACAGAGGATCTTTGATCTTTATTAATCGAGGTCTGGTGTAGATTGTACAGCAAAGCCAAAGGCAAAAATTAACTGCGTGCTAGGTAAAGTCCTATCGAATTTCTAAGACAGATTCAGCGTCATAGGACCACGTGGAAGACATACTCGCGTCATACAAATATTGAAACACATGCTAACATATGAGTGCTGGCCTGAAAATTTATGAATCTTGTCAATCGTGAGGGAATCTTGTCCAGTTTATCGGTTGCTGGCGTCGGATCAGTGGCGCTTGTTATTGGCCCAGTGACTTGGAACGCCGGGCTTCCTCCGGGGTGCGTTCCCTCCCTCGGGTCCTTCCTTCATCGTTCTCTCGGCTCCCTAAGACTGCCTTTTACCGCTTGGCCTGTGTCTGTAGCGTCTCTGAGTAGAGACCTTGAAGGGGCTCTATATAAGTTTCGACTGACTGAATGATTGAAAGCCCAGAATAATGTGGTGAAGTAATAGCAGTTTCAGTTTAACGACACTGTGTGATAACAAAGATCATTAGCGTCGCCCTCCTCCTTTATCCAGGCTTGCGACTGGCACTGGCAGAAAGCCAGCAGTGGCGGAGTTAACATGGTGAAGGCGAGTGATAAATGGACCATTGTCTCAGCTAAATTTGCCTAACTTTACCCTGTGCTACCAAACCATATTCCTCAACTTGCCATAATACCTTAGCTGATTAACCTGACCTAATATTAGCTTATGTCAACTTACCTTATTTTGACTTTTCTTATCCCACGTTATCTAAACTTTATTTTAACCTGTCTTTTTTTTACATTACCTCAATTTGTTACCGTACCTTTATCGTTATTCACTTACCTGAATTGTATTTAGACAACTAAGATATTTCTCGGCGGTATCGCGTGTCTGGTCTTCTATTTTGCATGAAACAGCGTTGCAAAGACAGGTTGAACGTCCTTGCAAAGTCCGTAATGATCCACTGGCCTGGTCTCCGACTGCGAGTTGTCAACGCCTGGGAGAACGACCGGCAGGGCGACCACTCCCTCGAATCGCTTCATTACGAGGGCAGGGCCGTCGATATCACGACCTCCGACCGTGATCGGACCAAGTACGGAATGCTGGCTCGACTGGCCGTTGAGGCGGGGTTCGATTGGGTTTTCTACGAGTCAAGGAGCCACGTCCATTGCTCAGTCAAAGCAGGTAGAGTTGCAATGATTGTAAATGGAGTTGCCATAAGAAGTAGATTATAATTACTTTGTGAATACGTCAGGTAAGGTACGTTGCCGCGTCAAATCAAGCATGACTGCATTGATTATAAATATTATTTTGCCCTATATAACAGGTAGCAAGGTGTTGTAGATTAGTCCATTAATTCAGGCAGATAATCGTAGCAAAATAGTAATGATAGTAGATGTATATAATGATAGTAGATGTATATAATATACCTTGAGAAATAGGTAAGAGGTAAAAGCCGAAGTGAATTTAACATAGATGCATTATTCAAACTTACGAAACATAGTCTTCTTTTGGTTCTCTGCCTTCCTGTGCAGTTCGTACGTCATATGTCGCCATTCGCCACGCTCTCCGGCCCTCCCCTTTAACTTGCTGTATCTCTCCTTCGTCATCCAGATTAGCAAAATTATTCTCAGTCTTCCTCTCGTCTTCTTCCCCTCCGTTCTTCCCTCAATTATAGTTCTTAGGATGGAGTCTCCCCTCATTATGTGGGCCAACCATTTTCTCTATCGGCTTTTGAATAATTATGCCTATCAGGGATCCTTTTCGTCCACCATTTTAGTATCTCATTATTAACGCACAGTGTGGCAAAAAAGTAAGATAAGGTATTCCTGTTCTGCCTCGTCACGGGAGACGAACTCAGTGTTTCTGTTACTATCGATATCGGGTACATGTACGTCATCAGTAGGTTACAGCATAACGCGAGAAAGGTTTCGCCAAGGTCCTTGTGCGAAAACCTAAGATCATTACCCAACAAAGACAACCCATTGACACTTATTGCATAATCAGTGCGTGGATAACGTTTAATCATTTCACGGTAAATTGTAGACTGAATATCATTAGAACAGTGCATTAATTATTGCAACAGAAGGAAATATTTGCGAAACCATATTATCAACAGCAACTATCCCTCCATATCGTGAACCTCGTTCCTTTTGGCGTTGCAGAAAATTCGATTGCCGCTAAGTACGGAGGTTGCTTCCCAGGCTACGCAACCGTCCTTACGGAAGATGGACGTCGCTTAGAAATGTCACACCTGTCTGTTGGAGACCGAATTCTGGCCGTCGATCGCGATGGGGCGCTGCAGTACAGTGACGTCGTCGCGTTTCTTCACCGTGACGTCACTCAACGAATGACGTTTCAACGCATGCGTTCTGCCGAGGGCCACGACCTCACGTTGACCCCGGATCACATGATATATACAACGAGGAAACTTGGTGGAGAACTGAACTGGTATGCACCGAGGTTTGCGGTGGAAGTCCAGACGGGGAGTTTCCTGTATGCGGCCGGCGCCACAGACGAGAAGCCGCGAGTCGTAAGAGTGGTCAACGTGTCCACTGTGGTCAAGGAAGGCGTTTATGCTCCATTGACCAGTCACGGTTCTGTGGTTGTTGACGGACTAGTGACTTCCTGCTACGCTTCATTCAACAGCCAGTCTGCTGCTCATATGTCTATGCTTCCTGTGAGATTAGCATATCGCTCCATCTTATCGGGGAACTCGACTGAGGTCCGCCCTGAAATTGACGGTGTTCACTGGTATGCCAGGTTCCTGTATCAGTTAGCGAAACAGTTTTTTCCGCAGCGTTTCTACTCTGAGTCTCAGAACGAGATAAGGAGGTAATACCTTCGTGGAGGAATTTTCATAATATCATTTCAGAAAAATTTCAACGCAGTTATATTCGTTTAATTGTTCTGAATGACAAACGGCCAGTAACAAACTGTTTCAATAAGGATTAAAGAAGGCCATGTTGCTGGCCCTGCAATCTGGAATGAGCTCCCTGTGGATCTACGCCTAATGCATAGAGCCCTTGCGGCCACATTCTTCTCTAACCTCAAGACTGTTCTCTTTAGCCGGGGTTGAGTCGGGAGCGCTTCTGAGTAGATAATCTTGAAGGGGCGCTATATAAATCTCTGAAATGAATGAATGAATGAATAATTAAAATAAGATTATCGTCCGTAGATAATCCTGGGAATATAGTTAGTATCGTCTTTAATAGGAGTTTAAATTTGTGCAGTCTGGGGCGCAAGTTATATTGGCTCTGAAATGCTGAGGATCACGTAGGTAGGCCTACGTGTTTTCGTAAGTAAAACATTTTCGGTCACTCGCAAAGCGAAATATTTTGACAACAGCCATAACTTGATGAATTACAGATTGAAAATACTGATTGATGGAGCATATATTATGACTTCGTGATTGTTACTCACTAAAAAAATGCTATTACAACCATGTCTGATCAGCAATGTTCAGAATTATATTTTATCTGTTTTCTATCAACAATATCTGCTGTTCATTATTATTTTTACTATTTGTCATTATTCCAAATTTCTAATGCACTTAGAGTTGCGCTTTAGAAATTTGGAGTTTACTATTACGTTTAATTTTATTATTACTTTTATCAATATTATTATTATTATTATTATTATTATTATTATTATTATTATTATTATTATTATTATTATTATTATTATTATTATTATTATTATTATTATTATTATTATTATTATTATTATTATTATTATTATTATTATTATTATTATTATTATTATTATTATTATCATTAGACTATCATTATCATTATCATCATCATCAATCATAATTTATTACATTATTATTATCATTAGACTATCATTATCATTATCATCATCATCATCATCATCATCATCATCATCATCATCATCATCATCATCATCATCATCATCATCATCATCATCATCATCATCATCATCATCATCATCAGGATCATCTCATCATCATCATCATTATTATAACTTTAAATCTTACCACCATTGTCACTTTGATTATAACACAGTATCACATTCATCATTACATATTATACTACAATTAGTTTTACAAACAAGTGCTGTAGTTGCAAAAACTAGCTGCAGCAGCATTCTAAATTACTGCAGCTTAAGCTCGCAGAGAACTCTAGTAAGCATATGTATAGTAAACTAACTAGAACTTTAGTAAATGGCCAATTAACATTTACAGCATGTTCCTCATGAAAAATTGGCCTGGATATCTGCATCACGCTAGATAATTGGAGACAGTTGCCAAGCAACGAACGTTACTACGCTACAAAGGCGGGTTGCCAAGCAACGAGTGTTCCTTCTTTTCGAAAGCCAGTCACCAACGCATCGGACTGCTAACAAATTGCGACCCATCTCTTTACAGGTCTGCTGTACTGTCCAGCTGAGCCTCCGTCAGGTCATACTTCTTTTCGAGATGCTTCACTCCGCAGTCTGCGACGACCACTCTGGTTCTTGGGACAGCGTTGTCAGGGTTGGTAGGAACTTCACCGAGCGTTGACACCGTTTTCTAAGCACACAGAAAACACAATGTAATTATAATCAGGGCTGCGGAAGTTAACGATTAATTAGTCGATTAATCGTTAATTAATTTTAACGAGTAAATAAATTTATTTTTAACGATTAATCGAATTGTTTTATTCGATAAGGTGCCTCGGTATTATAGCTCTTGTTTGAAAGAGATGAGTCTTAAGTTACCAATGCGGTTAGCCTCATTGGTTAAAGTGTACGTCCCATGCCATTCTCTGCGTTAGGATGCCGGGTCGCATACCGATGGTGGATTATTAAACAGATCTGAATCTCGTGCTATAGCACCGTCCGTACACGGGGACCTTAAACGGCATGGAACCCATTCGAAGTGGATAGCGGTGGTGATTGAGATAAAAGCAAGATTGTGACCATACGGTAGCTATAGGAGAAAGTGTTCATTTACATTTATATTTAAGTTCAGAACTCAATCAATCAATCATTCAATCAATTCTTTTATTGAAGACACTGACTAACGAAAAAGAGGTAACATGATTATTTGCCATTGTTAGCATCACAACACAATAGTAGCATGAATAGTTTCCATTACTAGCAACAAAAGGGGATCCCCCAGGGACAATAGTCCCGCTAGATAATTTCTAATATCGTAGTACATGATAATAAACGGAAGGACATCAAAGCAGTTTGAAGTATTAACTTACATATCCTCGGATGACTTTTCCAAAGACGACGTGGTGTCCGTCGAGCCATCGTGCCCTCGTGAGCATGATGAAGAACTGTGAGGCGTTGGTGTTTGGACCGTGGTTGGCCATTGCAACCCAACCAGCAGATCGATGCGTCAGGATGAAATCCTCGTCATTAAATCGATCACCGTAGATGCTCACTCCTACGATGCAAAGCCAATAACAATTGCAATCTCAGCCAGTGTCTTCTATATACCAATGGGGGAGTGGGGCTGGAGAACGACCTCCCACGTTTACCAGAAGTGGGGGGGGTAACGTACGTTTTGGACATAAACTGGTTTGTTGTTGTTGATTTCCGATAATATAACGGCCTGCAATACAGTTCTGAGTGTAGTAGTAGTTCAAGTTTAACGACAATGTGTCATACGAAAGATCATTAGCGGCGCTCTCCTCCTTTATCCAGACATGAGACTGGCAATGCCAGAGTGTGGGCAGTGGCGGAGTTTATTTTGAGTGCCTCCAGAGTCTCTTATATATAAGTAAGCTTAGGCCAGAATGGAGGCTGTTCTCCGATTCCATGAGCTCCTTGTTCCACGGGCTCGCTTGCCTATTAGGCAGCGCCGTACTTTTTCGGTTGTGCGCCCTTAAATCCGGATGACTTCCCGCTTAACTTGTGGTTCACCCGAAAGCGTTTTACAAGTCGCTCAAGACTTTTTCCTTTAGTCGTGGCTGGGCTTGTTGCGCTCCTGAGTAAATTCTTGAAGGGGCGCTATATAAAAGCTCAGAATGAAAGAATGAATTCCAGTTGCGGGTTAGACGACACTGATCTAAGCATACTATAGCAGTCTAGTTTAATTTATTCTAATGACTTTTGCAGCGCCGCCATCATAAATAATTAATGTCCATAATGCATAGGAAGAGCAGGCAGTTGCAATTATTTAGAGACCCCATTTTCTCAAAAATTGTGTCTTAAGTTTTCATGTCTTTCAATCAATTTTCTGCAATTATAGTTTTTATTTGGTTTAAGTAAAAGCTAAAAATTATTTTAATTAGGTGTAGTAAGATGGCGCCAAAATGTAGGCGGAGTAGAATTCTCGAACCAAATTTCTGTCCTATGTCATTTCTGTCCTGTTGCACGAATGCACGTATAATAATATTAAGCTAAGGTAAAATATAATTTCAAATCAAATCAAATCAATTTATTGTTCTCAGAATAAATTGTGCATGTAATATAATAAGTCCAATCTGGGATTATAAAATTCAACAGTTATTACATGGTTAAACCAAGTTCAAAGTGAAGTAGTGTGGAGACAATGGGCACACCTGAAGGGAAAGATCCCGCTGGGAGAGGGACCTATGTAGAGAGTTAATGTAACACAGATGATTGGTGGTAAGGTTTATCATATTATGCTAACCTCCTGTTCCATCGCCTCTTGTGATGTCTCCCATCTGAATAAGTAAGTCAGGAACAATTCGATGAATCGTGCTGTTTCTGTAACCCAGGAAAGAGACCAGGCTTTTAATTTTCTGCCAAGATAAAGAAGACAAATGCAACTGGATATACGGTTAAATAGAACACAGAAATTGCATCAGTTATTGTTATGCTGATTGATCGAATGCAAGAGCATTCAGTGAGATGAAATTAGGTGAGGCATGATTAGTTTAAGTAAAATGTAAGTTAAAGTAGGGAAAGGTTAACCTTGTTATGATAAGAAACGGTGAGTTGAGTTGGCGACGGCTTACGAATAGACCGTCGATCTAGCTTCTTATTCACTGATTCATCACAGCGCAAGCTTGAAGTTTCCACCGTTAGGGCCACGTGACAATTGCGCGTCAGCCGATGTCATGTCTATCAAACCGAGGCAAGTGATCACAGCGTGTCAGCTAGGCGCACCGACCAACCGCTAGCGCGTGCGTGATTAAAGCTTGCAAAAGAAGTAAACAACTAGAGCGCTCATCAGTGTGATTTGAAGTTACACAACGGAGATAGGAAATGCGATTCAAAGTTTACTGTATAATATTTAATTACATGTTTTAAGCCTTTATGCTTAAAAATAAATTTCCAATACAAGCCCAAGCTTAAGACTTGCTAAGTATCGTAGTAGTAGGCTACGTTCGCACAACGTGACTAAGGCGCGATATATAAATATAAGGTCAGTTAAATTTAGTTAGGCCAAGTTCAGACTAGGTTAGGTATGGTGATGCAATGACACATTTATTGTGTAATTTCATCGACTTTGCTAATCCTTGGTTAAGAACTCGGTTTGGTGCTAAAAATAAGTGCCGGCTAGATTCAGTCTCGGTTGTCAGGTCTTTCAGCTGACGTTTATACATGAAAACACAATCAAGCAAGCCTTCATTTGCTGTTATGCACGACGTGATAGCGCACATAGGAATTCGAACCGGTGGCATAAAAGGTTAAGGTATAGGCCTACTTTAAGTGCGCGACCAGGACCCGTTAGCAGAAAAAAGGGTCAAGCGGTGGAAACATTAGAAGTTCTGTCCACTGGTGATCGATGCGATCAAAGGCAGTTCCATTAAGAGAATAATGGTGATGTGTGGTGTCATCGATATCACACCTTGGCATCGACTATAAAGCGCCCTGCAGGAGGAGTAGAATGCTGCAGCAGTTGCAGCTGGACCCTTGGCATTCTTACGACGCTCGTAGTGTTGACGCTGTTTGCCGACGGCTGATGAAAACCGGGTCGTCGGCAAATAGCGAATGGCACGAACATTAACTGTGCATTTGATCAGTGATATACTCGTCATCAACAATAGCAGAAGCTCATATGTATACAATATACATACAATATGTGTGTATATATGTGTATGCATATATACATATTCATTATGGGTTTATTTTCACACTTAATTTAGGTTAACTGTTTCATTGAATTGTTTACATATTGATCTTCTTAAAAAATTGCAATGTTATTCTTTAGTTAAGAACATTATTGAGTTGATGAACCTTTCTTTTTTCAGCTGACTATGACTAACCAGCCATAATTGAATATTCGTCACAAAAAGTAACACCCATTTGAAAAATGACGTCACAAAGCTCTGACCCCCCCATAAACCAAATTTTCATGGCGAAGCAAAATGCTCTTTCGTGGAACAAATAGGGAGAGCATGCATATTTTTAAATCTAACGGTGACCAAATATTGAAATAATTAGAAAATTATTAAAAATGGTGCCCGTAGACATTAAAATAATAAAAAAATAATGAACATTTAATACTCACATTTAGTGCTGTTATTGCTAAAATTAAATTGTTGTTAATTGCTAAATTTAATTACATAGACCTGGTGTGACGTCACACCTCTCAGACCCCACCCCCACGTCACACATCGTCACAAATTTTCGACCCTTCTCCCCTAGGTGCGTGACGTCATTTATGGACGGCCCCTTAGTTGAAAGCGTTTCAAATGTGTCTACAGAGGTTATTTACAATTGTCAGTGTTCAGCGACATCTTGTGGCTATCAGTGTCGTTGACGTCAGTCTCTTACCTTACCTCTGTTGTTATTGATGGTAATAACAGCCGCATCTCTCGGCCCTTTAGCAGGGTTTCGTTGTCTCCCGTAGTATACAGAGTGGCAACTCTGTAGAACGAGACACCTGTTGACATCTCTCGTTTCTCCCACGGACCAATTTGCCATTGTTTGTCGATGCCCGACTAGCTCTTTACGCGTTGTCGCTCTGCCTTTCTAAGTCTTCCTCACTCTGCCTCTTCCTGTCCGTGTGAGTCACTCTTTGTCATGTCGATCTGTCTGGGCTGTCTCTATTTCTCCTTTCGCATGTCTAGTTGTCAGTATTTGTCCTGCTCTGTCCCTCCTCTTGTCACTCTGCCTCCGTCCCTGTTTTTCGTCACTGCAGCTTCTCCCAGCGAGAACCGAGAACGTTAAGTGCAAATAGAGTCGTATGGAATTTTGAATCAACAGCTGTCACGAAGCTCTGCACTTACTCCCTCGTTTCCTCTTTCCATCCATACCATCTTGCTCTCCCTCCTCTTCCGCATCCGCCTGCCAGCCTCCGAGATTCAGCGCGCAGATGCAGAACATCCTCAACGGTTTATGATGGCCGCGCTCCATCGGTCGATATATAGTTAGCGCTGAAACTTGATAGTGCGCCACTAGAAAGCACCATTCCGCATCCAACACAATGGTGTCTATGTTGCTCGACGCAACCGCTTGCATGCCACTCTCAGTCTGTCTGAACTCGTGTGTGTCTCTGTCTGTATTTCTGTCTGTCTGTCTGCTTCTGTGCACATCTTGTTTTCTTGCTGTCTCCCCTCTCTTCTTTCTCTTTGTCGTGATGTCCATTTTCACTTCGCCGCTGTCGCCTTGTTTTCCTGCTATCTTCTTCCCTATTCACTTATACATTGCTGTGTTTGTATGTATGCATGCATGTATGTATGTATAATGCATTCAAGCGTGTATGTGTGTAGGTATGTGTGTATGTATTCCTCCTTCACTCCGCCCAAATTAGTCGTTTGCATATCACTAGCTTTCCTCTCTTCTCTTCTTCATTCTGCCTTTCACACGCGCACACACACACATGCGCGCGCACACACACACACACACACACACACACACACACACACACACACACACAAACACACACACACAAACACACACACACAAACACACACACAAACACACAGACACACACACACACACACAAACACACACACAAACACAAACACACACACACAAACACACACACACAAGCACACACACACACCAACACACACACACACACACACACACAAACACACACACACAAACACACACACACACAAACACACACACAAACACACACACACACACACACACAAACACACACACAAACACAAACACACACACACAAACACACACACACACAAGCACACACACACCACACACACACACACACACACACACACACACACACATACACACTATCCTCTCCCCTTCTTCATACTATCCACTCCCCTTCTTCATTCCCCATGCATTCATTCCTGCATCTCGATGACTACTCTCTTGTTCCTTCCCCCTTCTCTCTTTACCCTCTGGTTCTTACCTCCAACTGCTCGGAAGAAAGACCGACACATACACGCAGGCAGACATCCAGGCATTCAGACGGATACATGACTATTCGCTTCGTTAATCAGGTCAAGGTCACTCGAAGGACAAATAAAATAGGCAAACGACGTCGTAAGAGTCGAGAGCAGACAGCAACACAGACAGAGGGCGGATTAGAGGTTTATGGCCTTTCAATGGGTGTGGCGGGGCTGGCTACAACACACATCCCATCGTAGGCATATATGTTATGTATTTATGTATGATACGATGGATTCATGTATGCATTCATTCATTCATTCATGCATGTATGTATGCATGTATGGATGTATGATATGTATGCTCGTATTTACGTATGAATGCAGGTATGTATGTATGGATGGATGGATGAATGGATGTATGTTTCGATGGATTGGTGTATGTGTGTGTATGTATGTATGTATGTACTGTATGTATGCATGAATGGCTTCATGCATGCAGCATGTATGCATTTATTTATGTCTGTATGTTTGATTGCATGTGTGCTTGTATTTGTGTATGCATGTATGTATGTATGCATGTATGTATGCATTCATGTATGTATGCATGTTTGTATGTTTGCATGCATGCCTGTATGCTTGTCTGCATGTAAGTATTTATTTATGTGGATATGAACTCATGTACGTATGTATTTATGTAAGCATGTGTGGCATGAAGTTGACCGATCCTCGAAGCGCCGAGATGAATAATCCTTCGTCTGCCATCCAAGGGAACCATCATCGCACACAAAATCCAATACACGATCGAATGAATATGCATCGGCGCACGACAGAGAGAGAGAGAGAGACAGACAGAGACAGACAGACAGACAGACAGACAGACAGACAGACAGACAGACAGAGACAGAGACAGAGAGAGACAGAGAGACAGAGAGAGACAGAGAGAGAGAGAGACAGAGACAGAGACAGAGAGAGACAGAGACAGAGACAGAGAAAGAGAGACAGAGAGAGACAGATAGAGAGAGAGAGAGACAGAGACAGAGAGAGACAGAGAGACAGAGAGAGACAGAGAAAGAGACAGAGACAGAGACAGAGACAGAGACAGAGACAGAGACAGACAGACACAGACACAGACACAGACACAGATCGAATGAATATGCATCGGCGCACGACACGAAACTCAGCCTGTCAACCAATTGCATCGGAACATTGTCGGCCGCAGATTCAATTCCAAGCATCGACGTTTATCCTCAGCAAAAGTCATTGATCCCTTCGGGGGATTCTCGTGTCAACTGCCTCCTGGAGTTGGACGTGGACCCCCTTGACTGGCGCTCGTTGCTTTTGAGAATGTCTTGCTTCCAGCCATGTGGACGGATGGGGAAAGGAAGAAATTCCTTTCAGTCGGAGCATAAAGTCTGCGACAAATCGCTCCCAATGGCAATGGTCTGCGCCAGTGTTAGGGAGCGTGTATGGCCATTCAGAAACCCGGTAGCAGAATCACACGGTAGTCTATAGGTTGGAGCAGGGTCGTAGCAAGCTATTATTGCGCCCTGTGCCAAGCGTAAATCTATCGCCTTCACCCCGTAAGATCAACTTACAACTTAGCGTTGGTGAAAGAGAGAATTTTTAAATAAACCTGCATAGGTATCTATATTTAATATTATATTGGCCTATATACACTTTTATTTGTTGTTATTTAATTTTATTGCCTTTATTTTATTTGCGATGGAGATTTCACATTTCAAGATGAAGTAATTATTTTAATAATTAAATCATTCCATCTTAAAATTTGCGCCCCCTCTTGAGTTGCGCCCTGTTTTATGGACGCTCTGGAGCAGCCCTCACTACGGCCCTGGGTTGGAGCGTTTTACTGTGTAGGGTTCTTCAGCAATCCTTCACTCACAATAATTCAACGCCATGGACTGTTGCTTGATTATTCAACACTGGCGCTCAATAAATGCCTAGTAATAATTATGGCCAGGGTGTCAGATAGAGGAAGGATCTCGGATGAGATACAGTTGCTATATGTTATTTTTTTTAAATTTTATTTATTTTTGTAATAAACTATGGCTCACAAATTCCAAGTCGAAAATATTTAAATTCGATGGATTTGGGGCAGTAGTCGTGTGTGTGACTCAAAATCGCATACGATTAATTCTTAGACCCTTGATAATGGCCGCTTCAGCCAGCATACCTATTTTAGAGCCCATATCACCATATGGGATCGCTAACTGCAATATAGGCCCATATAGGACCCACCAACACTTACAATAATTTAGGAACTAGGAACGCTATGGTAGAAATTATTCGCTGCAATAGTAGTAGACATATAGAACAGTTAGGTAGATAGCGCGGTCAAAGTGGACATTGCCATATCTTTCAGGAAGTATCATTCTATCTATAGAAAGGATATTCATTTAACATCGAAGCATTCCTGGTATCATATGTTATGTTATGCTCTGTCTTGTTATGTCATGCTATGCTATGTCTTGTTATGCTGTGTTATGTCTTGTTACGTTATGCTATGTCGCATTATGTCATGCTATTCCTTGTTATGCTATCTCTTGTTATGTCACGATATGTCTTGAAATGTAATGCTATAATATTGCTATGTAACAATATTATAGCATTATGCATTAACGCTCTTAAGTTTTGCAACGTCTTACGATGCTGTGCTGTGTGTTAGTATGTTATGTTATATTATTTTAACTATAATTATGTTGCGTCTATATCTCGCATGTGTTGCCTTACCCTGTTTCTTCTTGTAATTCCTTTAACGAGACCAGCGAAGTTCAAGACTGTCGTCGGCGCTGTCTCTCCAAACAGGGCGATCGTAAATTTGTCCCGATAGCTCTGTCCATTGCCATCAAAGTCCTCCACGAATACATCGAACCACGCTTCGTCCGTGACCGTATACAAGCCGCAACTGACCACGGTCACCTGGTTGACCACGACCAGAACGAACGCAAAGCAGAGACCCAGTAGACTCGGCATGTTACTCTGAAGAATGAAGGTCACTATGTACACAAGTTCACTGCTAGTAGCTACTCAATGACAAAAAGCGATACACAGATGAGGCTAAACTTCACTGGTCATATGCTAACAATTGCTTTACATTCAGTACTTGTATCTGGCTTAAGTATTAGGTATTCGACCAGGCATGGTCAACTTCTTTCAACAAAGGGCCTCCCTAAGATTTTAGGGGCAGCTCAGAGGCCATTATGCCAAATGTATAGGCTAATTTTTCAGATTAATTTGACTCAGAAACTTAGCCAATTTTAATTTGATACAAACTAAATATTGCAGAATAACCGTTGAAGTAAATGAATATAATTGTTATTATGGAAACCTAATAATCCTAGGACCTATAAAGTCCTACGCTACAGTAAAAAAATTGTTTATTCAGTTTTAAAAATACAGAAAACGGATTATGTTCCCAAGTGCCAGGTACAGTGCTAGTATAAAAGACATGTCAAGTGCAGGTTCAGAGTTAGTTAGATACTCGCTGTCTCTCCCTTTAGGCTGCTGGAGCCATGCTTAATTATTGTTAGCCAGGTTCTGTCTCTCCTCTAAAGCCTTTTGAGCCAAAATCTGTTAATAGCCAACTAATATCTCTTGTTCGACTGCATGTGTCGCTCCGTATCTTCCTTCCTATCATTGCCCATGTCTCTTGTTTGTCTATATTTACTTCTATCTACCTTACTCTCTTTGTCTGCCGACATTTCCCTGTCACTCTATCTATTTTTCTCAGCAGTTGAAAGTACTACCTTCTATCCCAAGTGCGTGCACCTAACGTGATCTCTAGAATTAAGACATCCGACCCATACATTTACTCCGAGATATCTTCTCTGAAAGTGGCCCAGTAGCGACAGGTAATTATTTGTGAGAAGATCCTCTTACCTGAGTGTTAAACTCTCAGTCGTCTTTGTAGAAACGGATCATTTCAGGCTGATCAATGCCTCGTTTGAGTGGCTCCCCCACTCATCCTAGAGCCAGCATCACCAACTCACGTGGCATCCCGTGGACCAGGACGTGGCACGAGCCGCCTGACACGACCCTAGGCTGATTCGAGCGACGTATGCGGCCGACATGAACCTGTTCGATTTGATGCGATTAGTTTTCAAACAGAATCGATTAAAGTCTGTCCCAGTGGATCTTGTCGAGTTTCAGGATTAGTGTGCATGTGCGCAGTTATCAAGTGCACAACGTATGTCTGCTTGTCTGTTTGTCTGCCTGTAATTATGTGCACGAATGCATAATATTAGGTTGTTAACGATCAAAATTTTTTAATAGTTAACTATTTAAGAATTAGCGATTAATTAATCGTTAACATCCGCAGCCCTAGATTAAATGTATTCCCAATAAGTTGTGACAAATGCAAAATTAACAGGATTCATTGTTTACCTTTAAACAGTATTATTAATATGTATTGCTAGTTAGTAGTTAATTAAGTATAGATATTTGTTCATATTAGTAGTCTTGTTAACGTTTTTCAGTTGAAATGTCCTCACTCAACCACAGGGGTTATAATACCGGAGTAGCTTATTGAATATAACAAGCGGTCTTCGATTAATAGTTAAAAGTAAATTTAATCACTAAAATTAATTACTACTACTACTACTATTCCTTTATTTCAAAAACTCGTTGACACAAACGCAACAAGATTACAAAATCAACAGTTTAGATATCGATTAGACAAAAAATAATATAATTATAGTCAAATAGATAAGAGGGTTAGTTAACGATTAATCGATTAATATATATATATATATATATATAGTTTATGCAGCTTTATATTAATACATGTATATATATGTAGTTAATGCAGCTTTATATAATATAATTATGTATAGTTACGTATGATTGCGTATAATGCTTGTATAGGCCTATATATGTATATATATGACATATAAAATAGTCTAAGCCTATAATATGTCTGTCTATGTTATATGTTTAGGTATGCACGTGCGTATGTGTATTTATTTATTTGTTTTGCATGTATTTGCTTATGTAGAAATGCGTGAACAAGGATCACGACCGCATCGTGAGAGAGAGATGAAGAGAGAGAGAGAGAGAGAGAGAGAGAGAGAGAGAGAGAGAGAGAGAGAGAGAGAGAGAGAGAGAGAGAGAGAGAGACAGAGAGAGAGATAGAGAGCCAGAGACAGAGAGACAGGGAGAGAGAGAGACAGAGACAGAGCGAGAGGTAGGGAGGGAGAGACAGACGACAGAAAGACACAAGAAAAAGATTCTACGACGGATAAAATGACGAACAGACAAAGTGACAAACAGCCTCACAAACAGACATACAGACACACAAACACATGGACAAACGATGTTAGAGAAGCAGACAACGTTAATAAAAGCAGTCTACAGAATTCGCATCCAATCATCGAACTGGCCGTGTAAGAGGCCTCCATTTTGATTCATCCGCATCTGTCTGTCTGTCTGTCTGTCTCTGTGTCTTTTTATCTGTCTCTGTATCTCTGTGGTTGTCTGTTTGTCTTTCACTCTGTCTGTGTCTGTCTGCTTGTATCTCTGTCTATTTCTATGTCTCTGTCTGTCTGTCAGTTTCTGTCTGTCTGTGTCTGTCTCTCTCTGTCTGTCTCTCTCTATCTCTCTCTATCTCTGGCTCCTTGTATCTGTATGTCTCTGTTTGCCTGTCTGTCGCCATGTCTCTGTCTTTCTCTTTTTCTCTGTCTGTCTCTCTGTCTTTGTATCTGTCTGTTTCTTTGCCTTTCTGTCTGTCTGTCTGTCTGGCTCTCTGGCTCTCTGCCTTTCTGTCTGTCTCTGTTTCTGATTCTGTCTCTGTCTCTGGCTCTGTCTGTCTGTTTCTGTCTGTCTGTCTGTGTCTCTGTCTGTCTGTCTGTCTGTCTGTCTCTGTCTCTGTCTCTCTCTCTCTCTAAGCATCTGCTTCTTCCTTTCCTTCGCATTCGATGGGCTTAGGCCCCTGCAATGGATGGATCGATTTTCGTGCGGATTACGAGAGAGTCGATCGTCCGTCGTATTATTCCGTAACACTTACTAACCCCAAGTCGTCTGGTTTATTCCGCGGCAACGGTAATTGATCCATCATTGTAGGAACAATCGGACAGATGGATGGACGGATAGAAGGATGGATGGATGGATGGATGGATGGATGGATGGATGGATGGATGGATGGATGGATGGATGGATGGATGGATGGATGGATGGATGGATGGATGGATGGATGGATGGATGGATGGATGGATGGATGGATGGATGGATGGATGGATGGGTGGACGGATGGACGGATGGACGGATGGACGGATGGTTGGATGGATGGATGGATGGATGGATGGATGGATGGATGGATGGATGGATGGATGGATGGATGGATGGATGGATGGATGGATGGATGGATGGATGGATGGATGGATGGATGGATGGATGGATAGATGGATGGATGGATGGATGGATGGATGACTGACGGATGGATGGATGGATGGATAGATAGATGGACGGATAGATAGATAGATAGATGAATGAATGGATGGACAGATAGACGGATGGACGGATGGATGGATGGATGGATGGACGGATGGATGGATGGATGGATGGATGATGGATGGATTGATGGATGGATGGATGGATGGATGGATGGATGGATGGATGGATGGATGGATGGATGGATGGATGGATGGATGGATGGATGGATGGATGGATGGATGGATGGATGGATGGATATGGATGGATGGATTGGATAGATAGATGGATAGATAGATAGATGGATAGATGGATATGGATGGATAGATGGATGGATGGATGGATGGATGACTAGATGGATGGATGGATAGATGGATAGATGGATAGATGGATGGATGGACAAACGGACGGATGGACAGACGGACGGAAGGACCGGTGGACAGATGTTCTGATGGAAGGAGGGATAGGCGGTAGCATGGTCAGACTGACTCAAGGACGGACGTAAGGAGATAGGGAGCCCGATCAACCGTGGAGTTGGCTTCGCTTGCTTGTGTATAGCAGTCAGTTAGGCAGAGTGGGTCGATTGTACGTATTCCTGCTACTGCGACGACTAGAAAGTCGTCTTGTTGCCTTGCTTGCTGTCTCTGCGTATTTTCTCTCTTCCGCTGTCTTTTCTGATGTATTCTCTTGCTGTATGCGTTGACTCTTCGCCGTGTGTTTCACTGTATTGTTCTCTTTGTGCTTGTCTGTAACCCGTCTCTCTTTTCTCTCTGACTTTGTCTGCCTCTCTCTGACTCTGTCTGTCTCTGTTTATCTGTTCTCTGTTTCTGTCTCTCTGTTTCTTCATCTACATGTAAGTTTCTCTTCCAGATTATTTAACACGCCTTCCAGTAACTTACTGTAGTTCATCTTCTAGAGCTTTCTCAGTGTATTGAGAACGTACCACAGAGAGAAAGAGACAGACAGACAGACAGAGGCAGACAGACAGAGAGAGAAAGAGGAGAGAAAGAGAAAGATATGCAATGTACATCACTTGACAGACAAGAAGACACAGATAGGGAAGAACACCTCCCTACAGATCTGCGCCTTCCTGTCTATCCCGGTCTCCCTGTTTCCTGTTCTTGTCAGTCTGTCTGTCTGTCTGTCTGTCTGTCTGTCTCTCTCTGCCCCCTGTCTCTCTTTCGGTGTGTCACTGTACACTGTTCTCTGTTCCCTCTGTATTTATGCTATCTATCTCTTATCTCTCTGTTCCCTTTTCGGTGTCTCTCTCTACATGACTCACCCTGGTCCATGGAAACACGGCATCGTATTCACACTCGATTATAATCGTGTGCCTTAACTAATCCCTCCTAGAGGATGCAATTCAGGCCAACTGAGGATTAGCATCTTGATCGAATTCCTCTTATCATCATCCTGATCCTCCTCCTCCTCATCATCACGGCTTCGTCGTTGTCGACAACAGCGTAGCTTCCATCATCACTCCTACTATAACTGTCATCATCAATCACCATCATTGTTGCAGTAAATCCCATCAACACGTTTCATCTGTAAGCAACGTTCAAAGAGGGCAAAGGGCCTCATAAATTTCAACTTACATTATGATTACTCCGGAGTGCATTTCATTTCATTTAAGAGCGCCTTCCGCCGCTGATGATGGGCTGCGTTGCTTGTTTCTTGAGGTCAAAGTGGCGCATCTAAAATGTGTTCTTATAGCGCTATTAAAGTCTGTTTCTGTATACAGAACATTTCGAATGCGACACTAACACCTGTATTAATCTAGAATGCATACGCAGTCAATCATCACTCATGAAAGCCTGTAAGTACAAGTGCGTCATTATGAACTCATCATCATCATCATCAGTTCTTGGCACCGACCCTCTGGCGGCGATGGGTACGAATAAATTATCTTCATTGTCCTCCGTCATTTTTCAAGTCCATTGCTCCCCTTAAGTGATATTATATCCTCATTTATGTTGTCTATCCTGCGTAGTCTTGGTCTGCCTTTGTTTCTTTTTCTTTAGAATCTTGCATATAGTGCATTGTCAACTGGCATTCTCTTTACGTGATACTGTGTACTAATTATTTAATACTAAATCGATTTTAGATTTAATTTCCGGACTTTCAACCCACTGCTATTGGGATCGTGAATAGTGAGTTCTGAGCCGTTTTTGAAGAAAGGATGTGAATCTGAGCTGAGAGAGAGAGAGAGAGAGAGAGAGAGAGAGAGAGAGAGAGAGACAGACAGACAGACAGACAGACAGACAGACAGACAGACAGACAGACATAGGCAGACAGAGACAGAAACAGATACAGACACAGAGAGAGAGACAGAGAGAGACAGAGAGACAGAGAGACAGTCGATTCCATTCCAAGGAGACAGAGGCATGGAATACACGCGAGCTCATAACTGCTAAGTATGACAATAACAACAGAGATTGAAAGTGGCTTATTTTCGGATGCTACTTAAATCGACACATGTCACGTGGGTCTCGTACATGTCCATAATTTCGTCTCCAGTCTCCATCCATGATCCATCACTCCAGTCATCGATCGGGTGAAGTAGCAGTCCTGATGATCGAAGATGGCCATACGAACCCATGCATTTTACTTCCACATGAAATATCGAATCGGACAGCTCCCAGACTGCCCTGCGTGCTGCGCGGATGCTCAAAACGGCGGTTAAACACGGGGAGGCGTGTAGGGGATGGGGCGGCCCCACAGAGGAAGGGGGTATGTAGGGACATTCGGCAGGGTCGTCGTCCTAAGATGTCGACCTCCGGGCCAACGCGGGACAAGTGTAGACGATTATTGACTAACGGTGACACGCTTTGTCCATTACGGCCGCTCGATGCCTCCCCCGCCTTCCCATGCCGATAGCCATGCATGCCTTCCTGCGCCGTCATTACCATCATCCCTTGCTCACCGCATAACCAGCGGTTGCTGCACAGCTGACGACCTCGGTGATGATGATGTTGTGGCTACAGCAGCTGCTTATCGTCGGTAGGGCACGAGCGGGATCGGGTCGCCGAAAATGGCGCAGTTAGTGCGCATTTACGATCTGAAAAGAACCCGTATTTCTGACGTTGACAACGTGATGAAGTGAGCTCTTAATTGTGCACTTGACGAAAATGGCCGTCAAAGTGCCTGCGCTGGCTAGCCCCTCCCTCCCCCCATCCCGGGGATTACACGTCTAAGGCTAGATAAGGAATGGCGATGCTGCGTAGGGTAATCTGTTATTACGAAGGACAGTGTAATGTGTAAATTAGAGTTTATAAGCCGAGTTAGTACAGCGTAGGAAAAACAACCAAATGTTGGTCACATAACAGTGGTGGAACCAAACACTTATGGTGAGATGCCTACATTGCGTTACTTATTAAGCAGTCTGGTTTCAAGAAGTGATTCTATTTTCTTTATAAGGTTCTGGTACAAATACGAGTAATTTTATCCTTTGGTCAAATCGAAAGTTATGGCTTTCTTCTGAACCATCTTTTAAACTATCATGATTTTATGTCTGGCATTAATTTTTTGAATTCATATACATTGTACAGCGCCATGGCAGTACAGAAATCCATTCTAGGGACAATTATTATTATTATCATTATATTTACTATTATTATTATTATTATTTTGTACCTGATGTAGCTATGATCCCTCAGGCTCTTAAAATAATGTCCGGAGAGATAAAATCCTTGTAATTATTATTATTATTAGGGGACTATGATCATTATTGTTATTATGATCATTATTAATATCACTGTTATCATCGTCATTTTTATTTAAGCGCCTTACTATAGACAAGATCTACGACATAAACCGTCTGGTTCCCCAATTATTGATAAATGAAATGTGCGTCTGTTAGACTTATCAAAAGAAATTCTTTCTGACGTTATATATTGACCAAAAAGCGATCAGTGTTTACGTCCTTTACATAACAAATTTCAGTGCACGCACAACTGTCAAAACTGTTCTTTTAAATCATCTTTTGTACTTATCATCCGATGAAATACATATACTTTCGTGCAATAAGAACTCTGCTGCGCTGACGCTTACGAGTGGTGCCAGGTTGAAGCTTGAATAAAGGAGGAGGGAGACGCCGATCATCTTCATAACGACACAGCACCGTTAAACAGAAACTGCCAACCTCGTATGATCGCCAGTAAGTGGAACTTCTTGTAAGTCGTTAGATCGTGAGATACACGAAACTGCAGATGTTTAAGAGCAATTTGTAAAGACACCTTGCCTCATTATTGCGCGAGAACTAGTTGAGTCCGGTCTATGAACGTGGCCATAATAATTATAAGAAGAACAAGAACAAGATGAATGACAAGAGGAAGAGGAAGAGCAGGAACAAGAATAAGAAGAACAAGAAGAACAAGAAAAGCAAAAACAAAAGGAAGAACAAAACCAACAGCAAGAAGAATAAGAAGAAAGTACAAGAAGCCTGATCAACAGCAAAAAGAATAACAAGCGCAAGAGCAAGAACAGGAATAGTAAGAGCAAGAAGAAGAAGAAGAATAAGAAGCAGAAGAAGAAGAAGAAAGAAGAAGAAAAGCAACAACAACAACAACAACAACAAGAACGAGAAGAAGAACAAAGAAGAACAAGAAGAAGAACAAGAAGAAGAACAAGAAGAACAAGAAGAACAAGAAGAACAACAACAAGAACAAGAAGAACAAGCACAAAACGAACAAGAACAGGAACAAAATAAGCATAAGAACAAGAACAAGAAGAACAAGAACAAGAAGAAAAAGAACGAGAACAAGAAGAGCAAGAACAAGAACAAGAAGAACAGGAAGAACAAGAACAAGTAAAAGAACAAGAACAAGAACAAGAAAAACAGGAAAAGTAGCAAGAACAAGAACAAAGCACAAGAAGCCAGATGAGGATGAGTCCATTCATTTCGGCAATGCACCGTTCCCTATTAATCTCAGTAAACAAGGGCCATCTTAGGCGTACTACCTGGATCCGCCAGTACACACGAAAACAAGACATGAAGTGCATCGCATCTAGAAATCAAATCTTTCATACTGCAGCAACTCTTGTCGACTTTCAATCCGACGATGAGCGTCATATACAATATGTACTCGCTTGTGATAAGATAACACAACGAACCACCGTCTTTTCTACTTGGATTCCTCAGTTCACACGAAAGACGCGAAGAAGTATTTATCTAAGACAGGCATGGGCAACTTCTTTTAACAGAGGGCCGTTCTAAGGTTTTAAGAGCAGCTCAGGGGCCGTATGCCAATCGCGGGCTAATTTTTGCAGATTCATTTGTCCTAGAAAATGAAACGCTATTAATTTTATTCAACTAAATATTACTGAATAACCGTTAAAGCAAATGAAGATAATTTTTATGACGAAAATCTAATTAGGCTATTCTAATACCTAAGCCGTACACTAAAAATAAAAAAAACACAATGTTTTATTCAGTTTTAAAAATACATAAAGCTATTTATCTGTACAAAGTATCCATTTGCTTTGTGTGCTACATTTAATGTGAAATCCGGCGACACAAAGCCGCAATGTTTGCTTTAATGTTCGAAGTGGCAATTCGAAGTTCATTGGATAGAATCCGATAGATTGTCATCTGTTAGTCTGCATCTGTTTTTGCACTTTGTTAGTTTCATCTTTGAGAAGAACTGTTCACAAATATAGGTGCATCGTGCATGGAAACAGAGCAACCAGTTTCAGGCTATGAAAATTTAAGTGAAGGGTTAGAATCCTGAGAATTGTAGGCCTACAGTTTGTAGGACTGAATCAGAGGTACCTCTTGAAATTTCCTTTCCACCTCACTGCTGCATTGTAGTTCAATCAATTCCATTTGCATGGAGTTTGGTGCTGAATTGGCATCGATGGAAAAGGGAGATTCAAACAATTTAAGTCTAGTTCATGGGCAGTAAATCAGCAAACTTGGAACGGAGCTCTACTTTCAATAGTTATTTGTTCTGGGCACTTCTTGATATTTGCCGAATCAGTAGCCTAAACATGGAACATGCACAGTATTGCCTTTTTATATTTGATTTTCCCAAAGTAGCAACTTTGTTTGAAAAGTTCTGATAGATGGTTTCTAAAGTAGCGAACCTACCAACTTGTGGTCTTGTTTCATGCAGAGAGTAGACTACATTGATGACTGAGTAGTAAACTAGTTGACTATAGACTAGAGGCCGGATTTTTAATAAATAAGAAACAGATGTTTTAATGTCGGCCAATGCACAGAAATTCACTTGTGTAGGGCCGGATTAAAGGTTCCCAAACTAGGTCTAGGGGTGGATAAAAGGTCCCCAAAGTGCCAGGTACAGTGCTAATATTAAAGACATGCCAAGGGCCGGTTCAAAGGTCCCCGGGGGCCGGATCCGGCCCGCGGGCCGCCAGTTGCCCACCCCTGATCTAAGATCAACACGATACCCGATTCCTACAACGCGTTCTCGGTGCTAGTATTTATTCATCCGTCGCCAAATGTTTAGCGGCGTCCGGCAATTTACGGTCGTCTCCAAGTGATTTATTTCTAGGACATAAAACAGAATGTCAGATGGATACTCCTCGGAGGCTATTTCGGGCATCATGGCTCTTGGCTTCTTCCGCATCCCAGTCAAGATAAAGCTGTTCGACTGCTGAAGATAATGCTGCAGAATCACGCCTGAAGAGAGGGAGAGTTTGGCTTGGTAACGCTGACGAACGCTGTAAATTCCAAGATGCTGCAATCGTTAGCGCCAAGCTAAGGAAACACGGCGCCTGGTCGTTGAACACACTGTCGAGAAAGTTGAATTGCTATTCATCAGTGTGATTCTCCTTAACAATTTCATTTCAGTTACAGTTAATTTTTTCATTTCAGTTATAATTGCAGCTATAGTCAGTATTTTGTTAGTAATAGTTATAGTTACTGGATTACTATTTTAGTTACTACTTAGTTACAATAAGGCTAAGAGAAATTACCTACTAATTATGTGAATTTGCGTTAGTCAAGTTGGGTCGCAATCGCTATATAGAAACTCTTGCAAAATAGCTAAATTTAATTTTAAAAATTGCGGTACTACTACTGGGTTATTTCACAAATCTAATATCCGGGGCGAACGTATGCTATTAGTTGTGGCGCATTTTCACGTTCTCATGTTTGTATATATTGCACTTTTTGTTTCAATTTTTTTGCAACGAAAATCGTAATCGTAATCGTAATCGTAATCTCCAAACTTCTAAAGCGCTACTCGAAAGCCAAGCGCAGGGCACCAGCTTATTCACGAGCGCTGGGAAAAATAGCGATGTTACCGTTTTTGTTACGGTTATCGTTAGCGAGAATCACACTGCAATTCATAGAACGAGAAGGTGATTTTAGCAAAGATGTTCAGAGGGATACTGGTTTGCCCAGGTATCCATCTTACCATCGTCTGTCTGTTGAACAGTGTATCTGCTCAGCTATCCATCGATGTAATAATGATAAAGACTTGCATGTATACCATCTCGTATTGAACAAGTTTAACGATATCTTACAGCATCAAAGGCCTTTGATGTCGATAGAAATAATTGTTTTGAACAGTTCTCACATTGGACAGCTGTACTGGTCTATAAGTTATGATTTAGATCCAACAGTTTAACGACATCTGGAAGCATCAAAAGCCGTTAATGTAGAAGGGAATATTTTATACAGTTTTGACATAAGTATAAAATATACATATAGTCTCAAAAGAAGTGATGTATAACCATAACTATAACCAAAAATGTTATTCCTTCAAGTAGGCAACATCACAACATCACAAATATATTATGCACACGTACAGTGTATTTTGGTACTTCTCAAAAGCTGTCATAATGTCTGAGACACCAGACGATAAAGTAAGTTATATGGTATTAAACCCTAGTGACAGTGAGACCCTGATACAGAGCAATGGAAGACTTACATGTAAGTCAGGCAACATTGACTGCGCCTTGATACCAAACGACTTACGACGGTGGCACATAAATTGAGAAACGTGCGCCACAAAAATCGAAAAATAATCCATCCATAATGCACAGGACTATAATAAAATATACACACGGATTTTATTTATTATTTATACTCTATAGGTTGGAAAATATAAAACTATAGTAATAGAAGTATGTAAGAAATACGAAATATAATCAATCGAGAAAGCTATACTGATATTTACAGCTCATAAAACCACATTATCGTAGAGATATGCGTGGATATAGATAGGTTCACGCGCATGCATAGTCTCTCTGTCTCTCTGTCTCTGTCTCTGTCTCTGTCTCCATCCATTCTCTATCTCTGTCTCTGTCTCTCTGTCTCTGTCTCTGTCTCCATCCCTTCTCTATCTCTGTCTCTGTCTCTATCTCTGTCTGTCTGTCTCTCTCTACATATATCTAGGCTATATATATATATATAATATAATAAGCGTTTGTACATCTATACAAACATTTATGTACATTTCAAGCATATATGCATATGAAGGTATATATATACAAGTGAAAATTGTATACATACGTAAATACATGCTATTTTATATATGCTTGTGTATTGTGAGTAGACCTATATATCTGTCATATACCAGCAGAATATAAGTATATACAACACATTTGCAGAATCATATATGTTATACAAGCATATGTGTGTCTAGTGTGTATATATATTCTTATATATACACAAGCCCATATATGAAAATATATAGCGGCATTAACATATATATATATATAGGCCTATATAAAATACGCTCATGTATAAGAGTGTTCTTTTTCAGATGTACAAAGACAACTTATTTCGTGTCGTTTCGATCTGTATAAGCGCCAATCTTTCACGCGATACCCGCCACAGTCGATCATCAGATTCGAGTCGCCTTCTGACCAACGTCCCTTCCCTCCTGCTTCCTCTCCTCTCCCGACGGTCCCCAGCGTCCCTCGCTCGGCCACGGAAACCTACTTACTGACGGACCGGCCAGACGGTGGTCAGTCGACGGTCAGTCGTTGACCAGTGGCGATAATCTGGCTCGGACGGCGATGGACATTAAGGCATTTCGGTTGTATCGTTATCTTAAGAACGGAGCCTATAACTCGCCGCGTTTATGAAGTTAATGACGACTTATCCATCCCTTAGCGCAACTGCGAAGCCGGACGGCGGTTGATGCAGACGGTGGTTGTGATGATACGATAGCAGCAGCAGCAGCAGCAGCAGCAGAAGCAGAAGCAGAAGCTGTAGGCAATGATGCTGCTCTGTGAGGCCGCGTTCTGACCGAATAGAGCGACTATTCCCATCGCGAGATGCAGCTCGTTGCGTGTATTGAGCCTCTCGGAAGTAATTGTTGTCGTTTAAAGAAGAGCGACGTTCGGAAAGACAGAGAAAATCAAAGGAAATGTCGTCAGATCGGCGAATTTGAATAAATAAGGAAAATAAGAAACAGTCCGTGGTCTAACCAATGTTCGGTTACATTGTGAGACGCACACGCGCGAAAGGAACGTGAACGGTGAATGGTTTCAGGAGTGGTATGGTGTTGGCGATTGAAACTCGACTATGTCTGGATTGTTTGAGAGTCAACTTGGAGTTAAAATGTCTGCTGTTGATGGTTGAGCACGTATTTCTGAAGCAGAACATTGCTATTGAAGTTGAAACACTTACGCAGGCATACTGGTAAAGATGAAACAAGTGCTTCTGAAGGTAGAACACGTCTAGATCTGAGTTAAAGCAATGCTTTGAAGTTGAAGCACTTGGCATACTTGTAAATTGGAAACACGTAAGTTACTTCTGAATTAAAACAGCACTTTTGAAGTTGAACACTTAGGCGTACTTGCGAACTATAAAGATGTACTTCTAAATTAAAGCAGTACTTTAAAAGTTGAAACAGCTAGGCATACTTGTGCAGGTGAAACACGTACTTCTGAATTAAAACAGTACTTTTGAAGTTGAAATCCATAGGCTTGTATAGAGATTAAACGCATATTTCGGAAGATGAGATAGGTACTTCGGAATTGAAGCATGCACTGCTGGAATTAAATACATATTTCTGGAGGTGAAACGCACACTCTGTTATGTGAAAACAACGCACTAAAAGTCAAACGCGAACTTCATTCGATAATAAAAACGTTCTCGTCTAAGATATCCGACATTAAGTGCGAAACAGGATTCATGCTTTGAATACTGAAACGTTCCCTATCTTGCGAGAAGCGGTAAATTCCTGGAAAAACCAGATAGAGCAACAACCTTAAATGCTGCTCCAGACCGGATCCTCTGGACTCCAACCGAACAGCGTTCATGCAGAACAATGGAAAGCACTCGATAAGACCAATGTAGTTTGTTAAGATTTCGAGGGAAGATGAGGACCAATTTCTCCGGTCGGCAGCGCCGTTCAGCGATTGTTTTTAATGCCCTGTCGATCCTGGCCTGTCTCAGAGGTAAGATTAAAGCCATTAGTCAGGAAACTATCAAGGATATCGCCGTATAAGTCAGCCAGCAAATGACCAATGAACGACTCAATGTCCCGCCGAAGGCAATCTTACGAGCTACATAAAGATCATAAATGCTCTGCTTTTATTGTCGTATGAGTCTACGTTTCTTGTTTATGTTTTGCCCACTATAATTATGCTTTATAATACGTCTACAATATAATATGTATCAGAATCACTTAAATAGGTTGTTTTAAGACCCTGAATTTGCATTTTGATGGACAACGGACAATATACAAACACAGATATAATAATTATTACATATAGGTTATAGCTTAACCTATGGTCTACATTGACAGAGGCAAAATATCCTTACAGACTCATAAATTGTCTTTTTTGAATTTACATTCTAATATTAATAGCTCAATGGCGGTGCTTTAGCAATATTCCGTGCAAGCAACAGCTAAAGTATGGGGTTATGGGTTTAGAATTGCTGCTGAAATTGATTATTGCATTTAGGTAAGGAATCAATATCGTCTCGTATCGTATTATTTTAAGCATTTGTAAAGCGCCTCTCGTAGGGTAAACCGTTCAGAAGCGCTCCCAGCGTGCTAAGCCCCGCGAAAAGAAACAAGTTTTGAAAAAAAGCGAACGAAGAAGAGAGACTGCCGGATAGAATTTTAGAGCGAACAGAAGGAGAAAGAGCATTCCAAAGAGAGGGACCAATTGATGCAAAGATTGGGAGTGAACTAAAGCTTGCAAACCTTTCCATGGTTGCCAAATACTTGTGGGTATACTATAACTTAATCAAAAGTTTTAGATAAATTCGCATAACTGCCTATAAAGATTATATTAATTTAAGTTGATTATAGATTAGATCTGATTTATCTCAGAAGAAGAAGTGGAAGAAAAGGAGGAGGAGGAGGAGGAAGAACGTACAGAAAAAAATGCGAAGAATGTGAAGAAGAACAATGCGATGAAGAATGTGGAAAAAAGACGAAGCAGAAGAAGATGATAATGATAATAATAATAATGGTAATGGTGGTGATGATCGTTATCCTAGTGATAGCGGTAGCAGAAGTAGTGATGCTGATAGCGATGGTGATAATATCTGGCATCACAATCACATCTAGCAATGTCATCGTGATGACGGTAAAAAGAATTCACATGTATATCTTTAAACGTTTACATATTTATGCATAGGCCTACATATTTTTCGCACACATTTAGTAATAATTTTCACCACCACCACCACCACCAACACCACCACCACCACCACGATGATGATGATGATGATGATGATGATGATGATGATGATGATGATGATGATGATGATGATGATGATGACGATGACGAGAGTTATAATGACGCTGATGTGGAAAAAAATTGTTTCGGCTTAACGACACTTTTCATATCGAAGATGATTAGTGTCAGAGGCAGAAAGCAACCTCGTACTCCACGTTTAAATGCGACCGAGCCACCCGCAGTAAAAATCCGAGAAATTAATCTCTGATAAACCGACCCGACCGGGAAGCGAACCCGGGGCGCCGATGTGACGAGCAGGCTACCAACCCACTCGGCCAAGATATATTTATAGTCTATTCTGATGACGTAATTCAATTGGCCCAGATTTTTGTGCAGCTAGTAATTTCATCACACTGTGTAGAACGACTGCAAACATAATTATTTGAGAAGGAGCATTACACGAGAAGGCAATGGTGACACGTGCACGACTATATATAGAACTGACGATGAAGGGGCGCTATATAAATTCCATAGATAGATAGATAGATAGATAGATAGATAGATAGATAGATAGATAGATAGATAGATAGATAGATAGATAGATAGATAGATAGATAGATAGATAGATAGATAGATAGATAGATAGATAGATAGATAGATAGATAGATAGATAGATGCAAGACTATTTTTCAAACAATAGATTATACATGTACAATACGTAACATGATAAGGCATCCTTTACTGCAAAGGGAGTGCTCGTCCTCACTAAGACGTGGTGATGATAAAGGCACGGGAAACTGCAATTTTTGGAAGAGCTTTCTGTCTGCTGCAAAAATCAGCTCTTCTTCAGTCTAGTTCTTCCCACATAGTTGCACCTGCCATCCTTTTTAAGAGCTGCAATAATGGACCTGGCACTATGTGATGCAAGTAAATCCGACGTAGGCAGGTTGTGCATATACAATTCTTGAACGAAATGATCGCTTGATCTCCGTGCGTCCACTTGCAAATCCGCCGTCCATTTTTATGGCCTCTTTATGGTTATAACCTGATTTAGGGTGAATATATAAGCTGCCACGTATAACAATGTTTCCCCAAATATGGAGAGCAACTCGTCTTAGAGTGACTGCAACAAAAACAGATGCATAATCTTGTCGGCCTGTGTTGGGTACTCTGAGTAGTCGCTCCCTACGCTCAGCGGGGAAGGGGAGATATCAGTCCCGTTTGCCCGTACCTCTATCATGCAAAGTCGCGCTTTTTCTGAGGCAGGCCCGGCGGTATGGAATGGCCTCCCTCCTGAGCTTCGCCTGTTCCCTACGTCACTCTCTGACACATTCTATAAGCGCTTGAAAACTCTTCTTTTTGACCGTAATGCACTTTTACAATCGATTGGTGTAGAATCATAAATGTGTATCGGTAGGCTACTTAGCAAGTAATAAATGGCTGAACGCTAATAATAATAATTACATGATCCACTCCAAAGACACAAGGCGTAATTGAACCAAACTTTCTGAATATTCACATTTTCTCAAGAGCCGCAACCTTTTCAGTGATCCTACACAGAGTTCAGCTCGATAATCTTTGGCGTGATTGGCATTTCTTGATGACATGAACTCCTGCTAGATCGCTTCGCCCCGGTTCAGCTAAGAGGACCGGGGGCTCAGTAGTACTGTAGTTTCAATTTAACGACACTGTGTGATAACAAAGATCATTAGCATCGCCCTCCTCCTTCATCCAGGCTTGGGACTGGCACTGACAGAGTACAATCAGTGCCGAAGGGAACTAGGAGTAAACGATATAGTTTCGGTAAATTTATACGCTGTCCAAGACTACGCGTTATATCAGTCAATTGAAGAAATGGCCATTTTGTTCGCTCGAGTTTTGTGATGCCAGATCAAGAGTCTCTGACGCGATTCAAAGGTGCCATGTCAACCTTTGATTACATATTGTAATTGCAATCTACTCATGTGCACGTATGTGTTTTAACATTTATTTAGCTGCCACGTAACAATGTTTCCCCAAATATGGAGAGCAACTCGTCTTAGAGTGACTGCAACAAAAACAGATGCATAATCTTGTCGGCCTGTACTCGGAGTAGTCGCTCCCTACGCTCAGCGGGGACGGGGTGCTCTCCGTCCCGTATGCACGTACCTCTAGCATGCAAAGTCGTGTGTTTTCTGTGGTATACGCCCTGCGGTATGGAATGGTCTCCCTCTTGAGCTGCGCCTGTTCCCTAGGTCACTCTCTGACACATTCTACAAGCGCTTTAAAACTCTTCTTTTTGACCGTAAATGCTGAAGTCGGAAGCACCTCTGAGTATCTGAGTAGTTTCCTTGAAGATGTGCTACATAAATACTTGAATGAATGAATGAATGAATGAATATAGTGAGGTCAGCGTAAGGAATAACGTCATAGATAGGCTGTGTGTATTGTTGTAAATCAACAAGTGGATATTCGGCTCATTGCAGGAAAGGAGACGGGGGACAAAAGACTGATGCACAACTAATAATGGAAACTTCATAAATGAATTATCTAAGCATCGTATTTCGTTTACCTGTCGCTAGTTTGAAACTTTACAGTCACTGGATAGACCTACATGTAGCCTGATGTAGGTAGTTTATATTTAACGATGCTGAGCCACAACGAAGTAGATAGGTGTCGCCCTCCTCCTTTATCCTGGCTTGGGACTGGCATCATCAGATACCACATTGGTGGAGTTAGTCTCTAATAAACTTTTACAATCGGTTGGTGCAGATTTATAAATGCATATCGGTATTTAGCAAGTAACAAAAATGGCTGGACGATAGTAATAATATTGCTACAGGATCAACTGCAAAGACACAATTAGGCCTACCCCAGTTTCAATTAGGCCTACCCCAATTGAAACCAAACTTTCATAGTGTACACATTTTCTCAAGAGCCGCAACCTTAACCTTTCCATTGATCCTACTCAGGGTTCAGCTCGATAATCTTTAGCGTGATTGGCACTTCTTGATGACATGGACTCCTGCTAGATCGCTTCACCCCGGTTCAGCTCAGAGGACCCGGGACGCAGAGAACTGGGAGTAAACGATATATAGCTTCGGTAAATTTATACGCGGTCCAAGGATATACGCAAGACATCAGTCAATTGAAGGAATGGCGATTTTGTTCGCTCGAGTTTTGTGATGCCAGATCAAGAGAGTCTCTGACGCGATTCAAAGGCACCATATCAACCTTTGATTACAAATTGTGATTGTATTGTATTGAATTGTATTTGATCATTTATAAAGCGCTTCTCATAGCATAAGCCTTTCAGAAGCGCTCCCAGTGTACTCCGAGGAAAAAGGAAGGTTTTAAGGTGAGAGAAAGAGGAAGAGATGCTACTATTTAGAGCGTAGAGAAGGAGGAAGCATTCCATAGAGAGGGTATTGGATTGAGACATTGTGGTCCTAACACGGGGCGCTAGCCGGTAGGATCTGAGAGGACGCTTTGACGTAATTGTAATCCACTCAAGTGCACGTATGTGTTTAAACTTTTATTTAGCGCCTGTTTAGGACATTTAGGCGCTTAGCCGTTGAGATGAAAGAAGATAATTAGCTGAAAATTACTCTTTCGAAAAGTAAGTCTTTTTATCAACTACCTGTTAAAAGCGTCGTTCATCATAAGAATCAAGGCCGTAGCCAGGATTTTGTTTCGGGGGGTGTTTACTCGTTCTTGAACAAGCTGACAAGCAACCAAATCAACCGTCTATAAGGGGTTTGGAGGAGCGCTGTGAGCTCTCAAAGCACTGTAGAGCTGCATCATCAACATGAGTTCATTACTATGTTAGTAAATGCTATTTATAAATTTTATTTCGGGGGTGTTTAAACACCCAAACACGCGCCTAAATACGGCCTTGAATGAATGCTTACACGAAAGAGTTTGATGCTGAAGCTCAAATGAAAAGACAATTAACAGTTAATAATAATATTTTTTCGTTTATTGAAGTCAAAGATGACAAAGCCCGTTAGTGTACAGTTATGCAATTGAGACAATTCACAAGAACACAAATGACAGAAGACATAAATCTTAACTACTAACAGAACAGACAGCCTCGCAATAGGCGCTAATAGCAGCCTACAAAGCATGTCCGCTTACGGAACTCGAACTCGGTACCTCTCGCTCGTATGCCAGTGTGTTATCCAATGCGCTGTCGGCCCCCTCCCAAGTTTCAACTTCATTACTATTAACTAGTAAATTTTATCGCGCCTGTTTCTAATGCCTTCAAACGATGACGCACCAATATCAAGCCACAATACGATCAATATTCAAAGATGAGTCCGTTAATAAATTGCCTTAATAGCAGAAACTATTATTATCAGGTGGAAGTGCACGCTACTGAGGAGCGTTACTGAGTTACTAAGTGTACCTTCTACTGTCGCCTCTCCCCCTCTACATTTAAATGGAGTTGCTTGGATAGCTATTCACATGGGCGTAGCCAGAAAAAAATTTCGGAGGGGTTTTAAGATTTCGGGGGGATTTCCATTGAAAATCGTCGCAAAAGTCCAGGTTTTTTGTATTTTGCATGTAAAAGTACATAAAAAATTTTCCGGAAACTTATTTGGGGGGTTTGAACCCGTAAAACCACCCCCTAAATACGCCCATGGCTCTCTAAGCAACTCATATAGCTCAGATGATGGCTTGCCTAATACAGTTCGAATAAATTAGAGGGCCTGAGAACTGTTAGTTTGGTCGCCGAAGATCTTAAACAGTTGCCGTGTGGTTGAAAATTGAATTACGTCATGATCCACGTAAATAGGAAGCAAATTCCGGGTCATGTGGTCAGTGTTTATTACTCAGACTTAGCATCAATCATTTGATAATTTGATTAATGCTAAGTCTATTAATTCTATTGTCTTACCCTGCAGCACCAGAACTGTTCGGGTCTAAACGAGCTCTTTAAGTTGCAGGACCTAAATTTCGGAACTCTCTTCCTATCGCTGTTCGATCTGCTCGGTGACTTACATGTATGTCATTTCGTTCTCAACGTTTTATTGCCTTTATCAAATTGTTTATCCAACATAGGCTGTTTCTCGTTTAGAACGCCGTCTTAAGTAGGCCTATCGTAAGTACCGAGCTACTTCAACGGTGCTTTTACAAGGCCAGTTGCCAGCTCGATTGCTAAGAGTTATACAATATATAGAATGTCATTGTTTTTTAAACGAATGCTTTCGGCCTCCTCCCGATTCATCTGCTCAGTTCCCTGTCGTATATCAACGTTTCCCCAGCCTAGCAATACGAGCACTGCCAGCCAACTATCATCCAGCGTAGAAGAAAGCAGAGACTTCGATTAGGCACTTGCTGGTAGAAAAAACTCCATCCAAGGTATCGATTCAATTCGATCTGCGGGTGTCTTACTTGGGGCACTAATATGGGGCATTTTGTCGGCGTATCTGCCAGTCTCTTCGTTCCTCTCCTTGTCTGTCTGTACCCCTTCCAGATCCGCTGTGCGCTTCTACCACTGCCTTCTGGAAAAGCATGTTCGCTTCCTAATGCCATTAGTAACAGACTAATCACAGACGATGTGGCGACGATGCTCTGGTAGTAGAGACGTAAGGAGGAGGAGGCAGCCAAGCGAATTGCAGAAGGATAGACTCAATCCAGGAAATTATTGTCAGACGTTTTCCGTGCAGACCTCCACTCCAATCATCGTTCGCCGATGTTACATGTATAAAATTGTATACGCAAGTATGTATACACATCTGTATGCATTCATGTATATGAATATGTGCTTATGTATAGGCCTACATTTACCGAGGCTAAGAAAATGAAGTCGCTTACAGTTTATACCCATGGCTGTCTCAGGGCTAGCTTAAGGGACCGCTCTTCTTCTTCAACCTATGATGCGAATGACGACAATGCATGTGACAAAACATCTGCATTCATTTGTCAGCGCATACGAATCACCCTTGATGATGATGATGATGATGATGATGATGATGATGATGATGATGATGATGATGATGATGATGATGATGATGATGATGATGATGATGAGCAGGATGATTTACACATGCACACAACATAAATCCCATGCCATCTTCAGCTTTCGACGGGAATCCGTTGGTGGGTTCCTCGTGTGCGCGTGGGCCCGCCACTGGTGACTCTTTCAGCTACTGTGCATTGCTATGTTAACTGATGTAATATTTGCGTTCGTAATGACATTAATATCACATAGGCCAGCGCAGAAAGTAAATATCTTGAAAGGGCGCTATATATTATATAATAATAATAATAATAATATTTTCGTTTATTGAAACAATCCGGTTGACAAACCGCAACCGGTTACAGTGTACAGTTATGCAATTGAAGCAATTCACAAGAACACAAATGACAGAAGACATAAATCTTAACTACTAACAGAACAGACAGCCTGCAATACACGGCGCTAATAGCAGCCTACAAAGCATGTCCGCCTACGGAACTCGATCTCGGTACCTCTCGCTCTCTATGCCAGTGTGTTATCCAATGCGCTATCGGGCCCCCAATATGCTCATTTACATTACATTAGGCTACATTACTAAAATATCCAGTTGCCTTCCATTGTGGGGCAAGGGAGCCGATTGGTTAGAGAGCTCGCCTTCAAAGCGGAGAGTAGGGATTCGAGCCTCCTCAGAGACGTTTACGATGTAGGTAGGTACCTTCAGCAAGTCCTTCACTCGTGTTTACTCAGAGCCATCGTTTGAAGCTCCGTTATATGACG
Source organism: Aporrectodea caliginosa (assembly GCA_020284085.1). Taxonomy (NCBI): domain Eukaryota; kingdom Metazoa; phylum Annelida; class Clitellata; order Crassiclitellata; family Lumbricidae; genus Aporrectodea; species Aporrectodea caliginosa. The sequence continues at coordinate 1,205,185 of JACEVL010006449.1, forward strand.
CTTCAGAAATGCAGAAATAATAATAATAATAAGACCAAATAACAAAGATTCATCACAGCTGCATCTAAGCAATAAATGCATCTTGTTGCACGATGGCTTGATAGTTGATATGTGAACAACATCGGCTGCCTCTCTGTTTTATTGCACAGATCCTAGGACGAGCAAAACCCCAGCATGGTGGTTTGACCAGGCAGGCTGATACCGGCTTCTTCACAGCCGTTCTAAAAAACCGGGCCATGTTTTGCATAAGTTGCTCCCACCAAGGAAATCAATTACCTATGCCCTTCGCCTACAGTCTCACGACAAGGCCCTGACTCTTATAGACAATAATAATTATGAGGAAAAGATTTATAGGAAGAATGCTGCATCTACTCCTGTTGATGTTGTATTTGTCCAACGGTGTTTGTACACAGGAGTGCGGCTCTTTTTCAACCGATTTAATACAGTTTAATTACTTATGTGATTACAGCTTGGTTTTGGTGCCCAATCGGTTGGTGCTTTGTGCGTTAGACATTGGCGCGATAGAAGTTATACAGCACAACGTCCCACGGCAGAAAACGTTGTAACATCCGAACTTATGTTTGAACTTATTTACCGACCCTGAAAGGATGAATGACTGAGTTGAAGTGAGGCATCGTAGTTTTCCATGGAGCATATTATTAAAAGAATGTATGCATGCATGGATGCATGTAAATGATATATGTATGTGTTTCAATATGTATGTATGTATGTATGTATGTATGTATGTATGTATGTATGTATGTATGTATGCATGTATTAAGACGATAATCTACAGAGATACTCTTAACTCACTCATAAATTCCCTGCAAGTATGTACCCTCTAAGTCACTAAGTTCAGCTTCGCTTAAATTAGTTGCATCAGCGGCATATCAAACTTTTACAAATTCACTTACAATAGACCTACACCTTGCCCCTTCTGACCTATGCTCTCCCTGCCTTAGCTTTGTCAGCAAAACAATCCAATGAATTAAATGTATGCTTGAATTATATAGCGTCTTTTATTCGGGTTTAAGAAATGGAAAAGTGTTAAAAGTTTCATTAATAGACTGGACAGGCTGAATTTCACTTTTCTTACGAAAGTACGTCGTTGTAAACTGTATTTTCATTTGTACTATTCTGAAAATGTTGCTATTCATAAACTGTTGTGGACATACTTGTCAGATAATTAATTACGCCTACCTTAATGATGATTGCCTTGCCTTGGTATTCATGAAGAAACTTGATGCCATTGCTCAACTGTACAACTGATGACTTGTGTACTTTGAGCTGATATTCTGTAGACTATAATTAATGCTGTATGTTTGTGTTTTTAATTTTCTCAGTTTTGTATCGTCTGATTGTCGTTCTGCCTCTTTGTCGTAATAAAGGTTTCACGTCAACTGTGCCAACTGATTAACATGCTACTATATCATGAAATTAAATAATTAATAGAAAATAACTGGTTGCACAAAATATGATCGTATGCACACACGTGATCCAAAACAGTCTGTCAATTTGATTTCTATAGCCCCAATGTGATGATACTCAATGCGTCCAATCAATGTTCGTTGCCAAGCAAACTCGGTATGCATGTCAGAATGAAGACAGAGCCTGGTCGAAAGACAATAGGGCGAAATCGGAGAAGATACGAAGGAAATGAGCAAGAGCACGCGCAAATAGCGCTTGTAAACAAATATCTATGCATGCACATATAGGTCTGTTGGTATTGGCTTTTAATAATGGCGTTTACCAATTATTGAGATATCGTGGGACGAGAGAATGTACAGTAGGCCTAGTTGTGAATCCGTTGCAATGTTGACTTTGCTGTTGGGAACATTATGATAAAACTATTAAAAAAGAATTAACTGCGAGGTACATGATTTCCATAGGATGCAATCAGATAGTGCATTGTCACTTTCGAATTATTTGATTTTTCTTACTTTCCAAGTAGATTGGACTTCGTAAAGAGAATTTATATTGTATTGTATTGTATCTGAACATTTATAAGCGCCACTTGTAGAGTGAACCATTCAGAAGCGCTCCCAGTGCGCAAGACCCCGAGATAAGAAGCAGGTTTTGAGAAAAGAGAAAGAGGAGGAGAGAGAATTTATCAATGTTCAACAGAATACATGTAGTTGGCAATTATTGTTAATTTAATAACTTTTAAATGAAATATGTATATTCAAACCGTCGCCTAAATAAATATAATATTTATATGATTTCACATTCCTTATTGACCCCCACGATATAGCCTACACCTAAATGTGTGTACAAAATGTTGTTAAACTGCATAATGCCCAATAACGTTATTTATTGTTTCAAAAAGACAAAATCTGCATAAATAGCCCATGTCAAGATACATCTCCATGGGAATGTTTAAGCAGGCCTACCGTGTGTCTAGCTGCATCGGCTAAAGCGTACGTCCCATGCGCCCCTGTGTCAGAGTGCGTGCGGATCGCGGTTCACCTCCCAACGGTGTCTTATTTCAGAGATTTAAATCTCAGACTAGCACGGTCCGTACACGAAGACCTTAGCAGTTACTGGCGTGGCGCCTATTCAAAACAGCATCGGTGGTGAGGGATCTCATTCGATCAATTCGTTGAATAATGAGCGAGGTCGTGGCCATATACGGTCGCTATAAAAACGTGTTCATTTGCATTTATGCATATAATATTGTAATAGACCTATTGAATATGTTTTCTAGTATACTTTGTAACTTCAATGGCGCCAATGTTTAATGCACAAGGCATCAACCGATGGCGCAACAAAAAACAAGCCATAATCAGGTCACTGTCAACATATCTATTTATCATAATATATCTATATAATATTATTATAATATAGATACAGATCGGAACGGCAGATGGGAACCTCTTTACTGCTGCCTTGGCAGACCGGGTCATGTTCTGAACCCACTCTTCCCTCCTGTAAAGACACCCCCTATTCCCTGCGTCCCAGAGCGCGCATGACCGAATTGTCCCACGGGCTGACAATTTAATGAGAAAAACGTTTTTAACAAGAAGAATGCAATCAATCAATCATTTATTTCTGCAGCCATCAGAAGAGAAAAAATTGAAACAGTAATTTCATGTAAACCAAAGTGCGGTTATAAAATTGGATAAATAAAGAATATACTTAGGCTTACTTACTTACTTACATGATATTGTATTTCATAAACACGCACTGTCGTAATATCATACGAAACTGTGGCGACAACAAGCATCCTATATATTTTGATAGTTGCGCGAATATTGTAGGCCTGTGTGTGTGTGTGCGTGCGTGTGTGTGTGTGTACTGTGCATGTTGATGCAACGATTGGTCAATAAAACTGACGTCGTGTATGACGTGTTCGTGGACATGCGTAAATACGTGGCCGGCCGGCGACGAGCGAGAGAGACGGACCATCCGCCTTCTTTCAACCGCACGGACATTGATGCATGGCCGTTACGGACGGCACGTAACTGCCCGTCTATATATTCGCCACGGGGTGGATGGGTGCGTGGATGATGGGAATGAAGGGCAGAGTGGGCTCCCTTCTGTATTTACTGAGACATTATGACGACTGGCTCGCCGATCGGAGCAAACTGGACAAAATTTCATTCGTCCTAACTAAGTTAGCTTACTTTGGTTGATGATACAAGCACAGGTCATGCTTTGATATATCGCCGTCTCTTAGATGTTAGGTAGGATATTCGATCATTTGTCAGACGCCTCTGTTAACACTCTATGCAGCTATATTTGATATTGTCCTCGTTCCAATGTTCAGAAGTGCACACATGATCAGGCGACTGAACATCGATGGCGCTTAGTATACCCCGTGATCGATCAAGTAAGTCGATCAAGTCGGTTGTAACTTTGCCAAGTCGAGTCGGCCGAAAAATCTTCGAATTCATCCACTTGCAAGTCTAGTCGATCGTTTGTTTTGATAAGTCGAGTCGATAGTTCTTTCCTCGACTTGACTCGACTATGAAATATTTTACTATTTGTTGCGGCTACCTCACAAAATGACCCACATGAACTCGTCTTTGTACATGATAATTTTCTTTTGTTCAACAACTAACTGTGCAGATGATGCGCGATTGTACATAACTGCAGAACTGCTAACAGTTCAAAGAAGTTATGATGGGGCTGATTACGTGGAGACTAGCATGCAGCGAACAATGGGAAACCCCAAAAGAAAGAACCGTTCCGCTAACAGGGGTCGTCCAACTACAATAATTATGCAACCAATGGAGTAAATCATAAATAACAATTCCATGAGTAATGTCAGTGACAACAATACTAATTTTGTATACCAAAAGCATCAGGCGTTTCTGCTTAGTGAGCACAGACTATCACAAGTAAGTAAACCTTGTATGTCTAATAGCAGAGTAATAGCAGCGAATAAGGCATTGTTGCTTTAAGGGGCTGTCCATAAATGACGTCACGCAATTTTGGCCGATTTTGTAACCCCCTCACCCCCTCGTCACACTTCGTCACAAAAAGTAACACCCCTTGAAAAATGACGTCACAAAGCTCTGACCCCCCCCTAAACCAAATTTCCATGGCGAAGCAAAATGCTCTTTCGTGGAACAAATATGGAGAGCATGCATATTTTCAAATATAACGGTGACCAAATATTGAAATAATTAGAAAATTATTAATAATGGTGCCCGTATACATTAAAATAATATAAAAAATAATGAAAATTTAATACTCACAATAAGTTCTGTTATTGTTAAAATTAAATTGTTGTTAATTGTTAAATTTAATTACATAGACCTGGTGTGACGTCACACCTCTCAGACCCCCACCACCACGTCACACATCGTCACAAATTTCGACCCCCCTCGCCCCTAGGTGCGTGACGTCATTTATGGACGGCCCCTAACGACAATGAGCGTTCAGTAGGTACATGTAGGTTTTTAATTTATGCTTAAAGTGATGCAGCGTTGGCACGTTGGTTAAGTCTGTCGGTAACGTATTGCAAACGATCGGACCATAAATTCTGACACTGTGTTGCCTAATCGTTGTATGTTTACTAATTTGGTGATACTTATTAGTGGAACGCGTGTGGTGACTATGAACTCATGGGCGTATTTAGGGAAGGGTTACGGGTTCAAAACCCCAAATAAGTTTCCGAAGAATATTTTATATGCTTTTACATGTGAAGTACCAGAAAACCTTAATTTTTGCGACCATCTCAAATGGAACCCCCAATCCCGAAATTTTAAAACCCTCCGACATTTGTTCCTGGCTTCACCCATGTATGAACTTCTAAGTTTTTTACTGAACCATCGATTGAAACCGCTTGGTAATAAGCGCATGTGGAACTTGCATATAAATTCGCCCACTTTAAGCTTATTGGTATACTTTCAAATGGCAATATTCCCAGACTTATGAATAAATTTGTTGTATGGGCTCTTTAAGGTACGTTACATATATACATGTAATGCGCATAATACGTTTCTGGATGGTTGCCAGACAAACCAATCTAGTACGATATGTAGATGCCCAAATAAAGTTGCAATAATATGTGAGATAAGGATGGATTAGTGAATTTAGGAGAATATTTTTAAGTAGGAGATGCCGGATTCGGGAGATTATACCAATAGTTTTGGCCAAGTTTTGCGAAATATAACTTAGGCTACATGTTGTTTCCATGATAGTTGGTCATCTATGTAGACCCTAGTAAATCGCAAATTAATAGGAATCATAATCCAATGGGAGAGCCAGCTCGAAAGTCGTCACCAGATGTGTGAGTGATTCAGCGCTGAGAAATCGTTTGACTGAGGCACAAATACGACAACAGTAATCGCAATGTGATCCAACATGCGACAACGAGTTGCCACGGTACAAGGCAGCCAATTGGTTAGAGTGCTCGCCTTGTATCACGGAGAGTACTGGTTCGATCCTACTCCGAGACGGTTACTATACATGTGTGGGAACCTTGACCAAGTCCTTCGGTCACAACTGCTCAGCGTCATAATCGTAATCGTAATCGTAATCGTAAACTCAGAACTTCTACAGCGCCCACAAAAGCGAAGTCGCGGGAACCAGCTTATTCACAGGCGCTCAATAAAATCAAAATCGATAGGCAGGGGTCAAAAAATCCAGAGAGTCAGGCAGGCAAGCGTCATAGATTGCTATTAGATAGCGGCGCTTAATATATGCATAATTGTAAGTTCCACACTACACACCGCAATTTTACACTCAAACATGGATACGAACCCACATAAAACCCATGCAGGAACACCCACAGAAATCTGTTCAGGGGCCAAACATAAAAATGGGACACATCGTCATGGCCTGAATTTTGGAAAATGTTCAGCAGTGAATTCCAGAAGCGGACAGGCGTCACATCTTTCCGCTATGTACGGACCCCCATGTACCTATGTCAATGTCATGGGCATATTTAGGGGGTGGTTTACGGGTTCAACCCCCACCCCCGAATAAATGCATCATTCTTGTTAAAAACTAAATATGTAGAGAAATACAATTTCCAATTGAAGCCCCCGAAAATCTTAAACCCCTCCGACTTTTTTCGGCTGGCCTCTGCCAATGTCCTTTAAGGCAGAATCGACTCAAGCAACTTTGTTCTTCGTCACCACGCAAACCCTGATGTACCGGACCTAAATATGGTGACCCATTGATTTAGCTAGCACAATTAGTTAAAGTGCCTTAGTTAAGTATTGTTAGTTAAGTCTAGTTATAATGTATATGTATGTATGTATGTATGTATGTATGTATGTATGTATGTATGTATGTATGTATGTATGTATGTATGTATGTATGTATGTATGTATGTATGTATGTATGTATGTATGTATGTATGTATGTATGTATGTATGTATGTATGTATGTATGCATGCATGCATGTATGCCTAATGTATGCATGTATGTATGTATGTATGTATGCATGTATGCATGTATGCTCGTATGTATGCATGTATGCATGTATGCATGTATGTATGCATGTATTCATGTATTCAAATATATGTATAGCCGTGTGCATGCATACCTTGGCAGGCTATAGTTGAAAGCAAGAGAGAACAAGCAATTCCTGAAGGGTTTCTCAAACAGCCAGTTCATCCTAAGTGGAGTTGTATTTGCTGAAAGACCTTAATCACTTCAATTCTGGGTCGTACAGCATCGTCGTATTTACCGAACAAGTTCCACGAGATAAACACAAGTTGGTAGCATCGCATTTGATTAATGGTCAGAGGTAAAGGATGACAGTCGAAGTACAGACTGTAGGTCCACCTGCCACATCTTGAGTCAACTGCGTGAATAATGCATCTCATACATCTCTACCTAATTAGTTACTTCTTTTACACGCAACTTAGCAAAACAGCGTCTCGCTTTTTCGGTTGTTGCAATGGGTCATCCACCTGAAATGGTCTCCCTTTGAGTCCGCATGTTGTCTTAGCTGAGGATTTTGCATACACTTTGTAGAGTAACTTGAAAACTATTCTTTTCCGCCTAGGCAGGGCAGGGCTGGGAGCGCCTCTGGGCGTGGGGCAACATAAATGGTCTGAATTTGTGATAGCATCCTGCATGTAGGCCTAATAATTTTATTATCACTGCGTCGCATCATGTAAACTAACATTCAAGATCTGCCTTTGCTTGATGCGTTAAATCACACTACCACAACATTTCATACTAGATTTTGTTTAAACCAGGATTAACTACAGAATATCACACTGTGAATATATGCACAGTCGAGATGATGTGCAGTTTCATGTATTCTGCAAGAGCCATGATTTCTGCCTTGGTTGCATCCCAATAAAATTTATTTGGGGTTTTAATTGTTATTGCAATTAGTAACTTCTATTGCGCCGGTGGCTAATGGAGAAGGCATCAACCGATGGCGCACAGAAACCAAGATGGTATCAGGTCAATTTCTAGAAGACCAATCCGTGGAACAGAGAGTCAGCTTGTGGTGGATAACGAATCTGAAAAAGGTACGTCCTAAGTTGGCGAAGAAATTATTAAAGTGAATGAGCGGACTGGTTTTAAGCACTGATTTTCACAAGTCTTTTAACATCATGTTTCTTCCTTTCAGGTCATTAGTTAAACCAATCGTCAATTAAACGGCTATTAATTAAACGGTGTCCAGTTTGTTCGAGCATTCGCCCTGCAATAGGTCGTAGTTTAGTACCTCCGCTGATACGTTTATTGTTTAGGGACCTTGAACACAAATGTTCAGCGCCATCAATTGATGCTTTGTCAGTGTACAACAGCGCTTAAGATATAGAGAAATAAAGGATTATTATTTTGTTCGCTATTTCCAATAATTAATCGACATTTATTTTTCTGCCATGCTAAAGCACATATAGCTTGTTTTGTTGTATCTTTACGCGATCTCTTGCCATAGCTTTCTCCCTCTGTCCTAGTATACTTCTTTATATATACTTAAGATGCATATATATATATATAAATATATGCATACACATACATATATATATATAAATATACATACACATACATTTATATATGTATGTGTGTGTACGTGTTTAGTCTGTCTACAGTGTTGTCTGCTTGTCCGTCTCTCTGTCTCCCTCGCTGTCCGGCTCGGCGCCTCTCCAACGAAGGCTACTGACCGCGTGGTCATTCGGTCATAGATTCCGTGTCTGGCGCAATTAAATCGATCTCTGCTCCTCTGGCCATCGTGGATTCCATTGACCCGTTCCCTGGGCCGGAGAAATGCATCTTCGACATATAATAAGCATTTGTTTCTGTCGACCGCATCCCAATTATTTCTTGTCGCCATGAAGAACGACACGCTTTTCCAGTCCATTCCCTAACAACGGGAAGAAGATGGAAGAGACGGATGAAGAAGGAGGCAGACAAACAAGGGAGACGCACATGGAAAGAGGAGAGGAAAAACGGAGGTAATAGATGGAGAAGAATGAGACATTATATTAGAAAGAGGGAGAGAATGAGAAAGATAGATAGAAGTTAGGGAGGAATTAATCTAGAATACACAGAGAGAAAAGGCAGAAAAATGGAAGTGGTGGAAGGGGAAAGAGTAGGATGAAAAAGGGAGATGCACAACATAGAACGAGAATTCGTGACTTGAGGGTTTAATATTCGTAAATATTCGTAGATATTCGTTGATGACGTCACTGTTTCCGTTTTGAGGACGAAGATTAACTATTACACTCTCGAATGCGAATGCCGCATGATCGGTCCGCGTCGCCTTTTGAGATTTTGAACAATAAACTAAGTGAAGTTACTGATATAAGATGAGTGGACTGTGACATGTAACTGTTCTGGTTCTAATGGATAGTTTTTGGCACTTGAATTTTGTACAATTAATCTCGGATTTTGAAGGTTAAGGATTAAAAGAAATTTAAAAAATTTAATATTCGTTGGCCAGTTTAAATATTCGGATGGAATTTCAAATCGGATTCGGATTCGGATACTCATTCCTTATGACACATAGGACGAGAGGGACGGAAATGGATGAATGGATGAGACATAAGAAAAGCAGCGACAGATAGAGAGAGAGAGAGAGAACCAGAGAGACAGAGAAGGGGCAGAGAGAGAGAGAGAGATTGGTAGATGAGCTAGACAAGATAGATAGATAGATAGATAGATAGATAGATAGATAGATAGATAGATAGATAGATAGATAGATAGATGAATGATCATAAATTAATAGATAGACAGACAGACAGACAGACAGACAGACAGATAGACAGATAGATAAGACAGATAGATAGATAGACAGATAGATAAGATAGATAGATAGATAGATAAATAGAATAGAATAGATAGATACAGATAGATAGATAGATAGATAGACAGAGAGAGATAGAGAGATATATAGACACACACACAGAGAGAGAGACAGAGAGAGAGAGACAGACAGACAGATAGTGTCAGAGACAGAGAAAGAGACAGAGAGACAGAAAATGAGACAGAGAGAGAGTCAGAGAGTCAGAGTCAGAGAGACAGAGACAGAGACAGAGACATGGCAGAGGAATACAGACAAACAGCAGCGGTAGAAGAAGGAAATAGATAAAACATAGGAGCTGGCAGAGGAACACACAGACAGACAAGAAGTTAGAAGAAGGAAATATATAAAACATTGGACAACAAGCAGAGGATGATACAATAAGGAAGGGACGGACGATACAGGAGAGGAAGGTCCACTGTACACAAGATGCGGTAATTCTGCAGAACAAATTGCTGCAGGGACGAATCAAGCATGCGGCTCGTTGCCCATGACCGATGCCCGACCGAGGATGAAGGCTAACCATGCGGGCGGTCGCTGCTCGGCTCGCTACGTCCTTCGGTCCGTCCCTCTTGGCCCGTCATAGCCGGACAGTTTGACGGAATCGACCGCCGATCTACCCTCAGTGATTTATGGCAATTTTGGCCCATTGATCTGCCGCCCTTATCTACATCCAGGACACATTAGTTGCGGTAGAAACATTTATGCGAGGTGATGGGAGCTTATTTTATAAGTTAAAGGCCGATTCGTTCTTCAATCAGCATCTGCTGTTGTTCCTGTGGCATGTCTTGTCTTTGAGCGGCTTTCATTCACAGTTGCTGGTCCCTCCATCTGGAACTATCTATCTCCTCGTGTTCGCAACTCTTCAACGGCAATTGTCTTTCTCTCTAAACTGAACACATGACTCTTCCACGTGAAATATTTGACAATTAGTCTTCTAGGCCACTTACAGGCCTAATGCCGACGGCTTTTGTAGTTTACATAGGTCGGTCCTAAATATAGGCCTGTCCTATACAGCTATTATAGCGGCAGAGGTACGCGCAACTGTTTAGCTTGCACGCCAATTCTTTTGATTAAAAGTAGGCTTTAGGAGTTTAAGGTTATTCATTTCCAAAAATTTAAATAGCGCCCCTTCAACGATTCCTACTTAGAGTCGCTCCCAGTGCTACTCTAAATGATGTTAGAGTCAATAATTATGACCAGACATAATTATCATTAGTATAATATCTGGACCGAAAGCTGGTCTTTAGGGATTTCGGTCCCGATCCTTAGGAACAATATTTCGGTCTTTCGGGTTCAGGGTTAAGAGCATAGAAACGAACTTGTAAATCAACTTGAGACCATATGACCAACTTCTAGAGCACAGGACCAACTTTTAAACCATAGGACTAAACTGGTGTGCATTAGAACAAACTGGAGTGCATAGAAAAAAACTGGAGTGCGTAGGACCGGCTGGCCCCTGGGAACTATCAGTGTTTGCAGACAAAGTGTGTGACAGGGTTTCCTGCGGAAGATATTTACCTAAGAGACGAGTGCTGATGCAATTGCATGTCTGCACTCTGTCTGGCTGCCACGCTTACGCAGCCCAGTGTTAACGGAACCAGAAGATTAGCCGGTAAGCAGCGGGATTTTGAGCCTCTGCAAATACGAAAGCATTACGAAACGATTGAACTGAAATTGAGTAGGGATGAATATGTTTCGGAAAACAACTTGGAATCGACAGATGATACGGTGTTGTCCTCACCGACACTCACATGATGTATTGGTAGCCACAAACTGTCGTTAATAATAATAATAATAATAATAATAATAATAATAATAATAATAATAATAATAATAATAATAATAATAATAATAATAATAATAATAATAATCATCATCTCATAACAAACGCCTGACCGACCAGTCTAGAACCTAATTTGTGTTTTTGCAATCCCGGGGAATCAAATGTAACTCGGGAAAAAACAAATAGTAATAATAATAATAATAATCCCTCTGGGCAAGAAACCAAATAAATGAATAATGATGATGATGATGATGATGATGATGATGATGATGATGATGATGATGATGGTGGTGATGATGATAATATGATAATAATAATAATAACAATAAGATTAATAATAATAATAACAGAGTAAATAAAAATAAGAAGGAAGAATTGGTCGGAGACCATGCATAGGAAATGAGCTGAGGTGCTTGGGAATGTCGTTGGACGATACCGAATGACTTGACATAGAAGAGTGGGAGAAGCCGCGTTACCCGATGTGCAGACAGTATGGGAATTGTCAAAAAATAATTGGAGGGGGGGTTAGACGTTGATTTATGATGAGTTTGGGTGTGAAATGTAGACTTTACTATGGGATCCTAAAAAAGACTAGGGGGTTGAACCCCAAAAACCCGGCAATTCTCTCCCTGTGTGCAGACCTTCATGAGAAAGGCTAAGTACTCAGTAATTGTGTAGATTAGAGTACTGCCAGTCTACCAGGTTTCACTTTTCTTCGATGCTTCGCATAATTACTTGACAGAGTTTGTCCAAGGATTGTATTGTATTGTATTATATTTGAACACTTGTTATAGAGCCCCTACCAGATTTCCCATTCAGAGGCGCTCCCGACTACTGCGCAGACGCTGAATCGGAGTTTCACGCCGAAGCGCTGAGCAATTGCGAGTGAAGGACTTGCCCAGAGTCCCTACGCGGCGACTTTGAGGTGGATTCGAACCCGCAACCCTCCAGCTGCAAGGCACCGAACATACCCCTAAACCACCGCGCCCCAGTTGTATTGTAATGTGTTGTATTGTATTGTATTGTACTCCACGTTTATATTGCGACCGATCCACCCGCAGTAAAGATCCGAGAAATTAATCTCTGAAAAACCGACCGACCGGGAATCGAACCCGGGCCGCCGGCGTGGCGAGCGGGCTACCAACCCACTCGGCCACTCAGGATCCCTAAAGGATACACATTTTTCCTGCGTCAATGATCGTTTGAAGCCTGATTGTTGGGACAGATGACAAGTGTTATAGCTGACCAATATACTGTACAAGCCTTTAAATTGCATTTGTACCATGTGTATGTATTCGTTTATTTCATAAACAGCAGGCAAAACGCTGTTGGTGAACAATAGCGGTCTACTTATGGATGGGTTAATTAGTACATGTTTCTATATAACATTCTTGGGATAAAGTTCATCGAGTCTTATCTTTATCATATCGTATTCCTTCCTTCATTCCTTCTTTGCATCTGTATTGTGTCTATTGTACATATCGTATATCAGCATATCGTATTCATTGCGTCGTATTGTATCGTATTACTCTGTATCGTATTACATTGGATTGTACTGAATTGCATTGCATTGCATAACTAGATTTAGCATCTATCCTAAGCGTGAAGATGAACTGCGTAAGATGTGGGCGTGCTGATTGGAAAATTTGGCCAGTTAGACGGCGGGAGAAGTTGTCTTGAACGAGAAATTCCCCATCCTTCCGGTTGCTGCAGCAGATACAGCATTTGCCGCATCAACTGGTACAAATCGATGGACATCAGTCATGCGCCATCCCTGTCTTTCACGATTGACTGGAAATGATTTAGTAGAAATGATAAATGACGGCGTGATGACTGAACTAAGGACAAATGGTGAACGTGAAGGAAATTGCATAAATTTTCCACCCATGGCAAGTGAGGAACTGTACTGGTAAATGGTGACTGTTGAAAGGAGGGAGGGATGAACCCTTCCACGTTGTTCCTTCCTTACTTAATTACTTCCTTCATTCCTTCTTTAATTACTTCCTTCCTCCATTCCTTCTTTAATTAACTTCCTTTCTTCATTAATTAATTACTTACTTTATCCATTTATTGCGTAGGTCAAGATGGCGGATGTTTAAAATTGTCAACAGCCGAATAATCGATAATTCTGCTTGTAAATCGGTATATAGTCGTCATTTTTCTAAAGATTAGACGGAATACCTAGGGATATGTCACCGAACGATCTCAGTTAAAAATTTAGTGAAAATAACTGCAATAAGACTCGATATGTCTCCAAATCACGTTTTGTTCCACGTGCGCTCGATCCAGTTCTATCCGGTCCTAGTCTGATGAGCCGAAGACTTGTGCACGATTTGTCTTCTGCTGTCTACTGAAAATACTGAATTCATGGATAATACTCTGCCTCGTTGACTCGTCGGCGCTTGTTCTGAACAATTTACGAACGTGAACTATTGTCTCTTGTGAGTCGCTGAATAACTGGAGTGTACTTGATTCGTCAATTTCGCTTATACACTGGTTTCTTCAAAATCACTCAAATATGGCCAAAAAATCTGCAAAGGTTGACGAATTATCTGAACTTGTGCTCGATGAAAAAATTGTGAACACTCTGGTAACTCGTTTAACGGCACTTCTGACGCCTATTATGGAGGCCCTCGTCAGACAGATTGCTACGGAAGTGACCACCTCACTTACAAAAAACATGGAAGTTACCAAACTGGAGACTTTCACGAAAATTGAAGAAACCATGTCCGAAGTGAAAGAGCAGGTAAACTCACAGAGGGTAACCACGAAATCTTTACAAGCAAAAATAATTGAAGATCTTGAGAGGCACGCGAGACTTGGAAACCTGATTTTTCATGGTGTACCGGAGTTATCACCAGTCAACACCAGCGACGAGATCCAATTCCACCAGAGTGAATCTGAACACGCAACTACTGCTGTGATTACTCAGATATGCCGTGAACGTCTGAATTTGAACCTTACAAACTTGGACATTTCAACTGCCCACCGTCTGCCAGGCAAACAAAACTCGTCCCATAGACCCATCATCGTGTCCTTCACCACCCGTAGAGTGCGTAATGAAGTTTACCAAGCAAAAAAACTCTTGAGGATGTCTTCAACTCACAATTCCTCTCACTCACAAGGACAAGAAAGAATCTTCATAAACGAGCATCTGACTGCCAACGCTGCCCATCTGTATGCTGCTGCCAGAGCCATGGTCAAGGACAAGGTCATTGCATCTTCCTGGTCTAATGGTGGTAACATCTACATTAGGAAAACTCTCGCTGCTGACGATACACCAAAGAAGATAACATCGTTGGAGGATCTAAACAACCTTGCTTCGACTTAACCATCCAGGTGACGTCACTCATTCCTAAGGACCACTCTTGACTCTGGGACCTATTAACCATCTAGACTCTTGGACCTATCTACCTGATCTCTCGTTGCTAAATCTCATGCCACTGCCTGTGGTCATAAAGATCGGTCATATTCTACTGATTGCCTTACTATACGTATAACATAAATGTTGTCTAACCGGTGCTATGGTTACATATTATGTTTGTTATTCACAGGTCACTGTTGTTTATTTTTTTTTTTTCATTTTGATGTGCTAAAATCAGTAGTCGCAACTTAAAAACACTAGTTGCAACTTAATAGGCACTTACAGAACTGTTTCATTTCTAGTTGAAAATATGCTGCTGTGTTGGACTATCTCTACGTCGTATGGGCATATTTCTTGACCTAGCCAAGGCCTTTGACACGGTGGACCACAAAATTCTCTTGGCCAAGCTGGAACACTATGGCATTAGAGGAAATGCTCTTAATTGGTTTAAAAGCTATTTAACTAATCGATACCAAAAAGTATCATGTAACGGCAGGCTATCTAATCTCCAACTCATCGAGTTTGGAGTTCCGCAAGGCTCAATTCTTGGGCCTCTCTTGTTCTTGATATATATAAATGATCTCCCTAACTCCTCCTCCATCTTACACTACATCCTATTTGCTGACGACTCCAATGTTTTCTTCTCCCATGCCTCATATGACTAGCTATTCCAGCTAGCAAATAGTGAACTAACATCAGCTAGTGATTGGTTCAAAGCTAATAAACTATCCCTAAACCTCAGTAAGACTAATTATATTATTTTTCGTTCGACAAAAAAGCAAATACCCAATACTACTAATGAACTGCTTATTGATAACAAAACCATTCCTGAAGTCTTGACAACAAAATTCCTAGGAGTCCACATTGACCAGAACCTAAAATGGAAAACACACATTACTGAAATAAGCAACAAAATTAAAAAAACATAGGCATCATAAAAAGGGTATCCTACCTGCTACCGTTATATGTATTAACAGACCTTTATTATACTCTTATATATCCTTACCTCACATACTGTAACCTGATTTGGTCTTCTACCTATGATACACATCTCAATGGCTTGAAGATTTTACAAAAAAGGCCTTAAGAGTCATCTCAAAATCTCCTGGCTACTCTCACACTGGACCGCTCTTCCTGGAATATAAACTTTTAAATCTTAGGCAAATCAAATTTATACAAACCTGCGAATTTATGTATCAGTATACTAACAACCTACTTCCCTCCTGCTTTTCGTCCTACTTCACTCCTGTACTGCATCCTGGCCTCACTAGAAGCAACAGTGATTATAGAAGTATAGCTGCAAGAACTAATGCCCGTAAGTTTTCAATAAAATTTCAGGGCCCTGTATTATGGAATAACTTACCAACCAATATTCGTACTGCTAAGAGCCTCATTCATTTTAAAAATCTCTTGCGTGCACACGCATTAAACAACGTTTAATTTTTCTTCTTTCTGTTTCATTTATGGTTTCATTTGGTGTGCTTTTTGCAACTGCTTGTAGATGACGTTGTTTAGTTTTTCTTTTTCATTTATGGTTTCATTTGGTGTGTTTTTTGCAACTGCTTGTAGATGATGTCTGAGTTCTTGCTCCACTAAAGTGTTTTTCTCCCCTATTGTTCTGTAGTTAAATTGTCCATAAATATGTAAACAATGTCCCTTACATCCACTCAACACAACCAACTTCTGTCATCTTGCTGCACTAATCACTTAGTAAGTAGGCCCCTGCCCAGCGGGACTTGTCCCTTTAGGTGTGCCTATTGAACCCTTAAACTACTGTCATTATTCATTATTTACTATGTGATGTTATTCTTATTCATTGTTAAAAATAAACACATGCACTGTATGTATTCATTCTGGGGAACAATAAAAATGTCTTATGTCTTATGTCTTATGTCTTATTGTGTTCTTCCTCCATTACTTTTCACCCGTTCATACTTTTTCCTACCTTTCTCTTTTCCTTTCTTACTTTCATACATTCTTACTTTCTCCATTCCTTACTTTCTTTCTTTCTTTCTTCCTTCCTTCCTTCCTTCCTTCCTTACTTTCTTCCTTCCTTTACTCTTTCCCTTGTTTACATTCTTCCGTCCTTTCTCTATTCCTTTTCTCTCTATTCCTTCTTTTCTTCCTTTCTTCTCTTCCTCTCTTCTCTCTCTCTCTCTCTCTCTCTCTCTCTCTCTCTCTCTCTCTCTCTCTCTCTCTCTCTCTAACTCCTTTAAAACTCAAATGTAGGCCTACACGAACAAAACACACATTCACTCTTTTACTCTCTCTTTCCTCGATTTCTATGAATTCGACATTCAAGCCACGCGCTTTGGATATACGCAGCTCTTCGCTATTTATGTCTAAACGCGATTCGTTTGTCGGCTTTCGACCAACCATCCTATCGCCCAAACAGACCGAGCACAGCAACCCAAGTGGCTGGATATTGCCTCGTAACGGTCGAATGCCCGCCTGCATCGAACAGTTTGACGTGTTCGTTGAGAAATATTTGACTTCTGGTCAGACCCTTGGTGAGCATAGACCGTGTCAAACACTGACCATATGAAATTGGAATCCTTTGAACCAGCGAACGGCATTCGAACTGAGCGAATTGGTTCTGTATAGCTTAAAGATAATCGATGAACGTTGGAAATACGATGGTGTTATTAGATTAAAACGATTCTAATTCTCTGTCTCTTTCTCTCTGTCTGTCTGACTGTGTGTCTATCTGTCTCCCAATCCTTGCTTTCTGGTCAGTACTGTCTATTGGAAACAGATCTTGCAAGGCATGTGCTTTGTCCAATCCTTTTGTAATAAATTGCCTAACAGCATGAGATACGAAGTCCTCAATCAATCAATCAATACTCGTTTATTAAACCTAAAAAGCTGCCGCATGTGGACGCAACTTTAAAAATGTACATGGGTTGGGGTTTCTCAGGGCAACATTGTATTGTATCTATAAATTTATATAGCGCCTCTTGGGGTGCATATCAATCAGAGGCGCTCCCATTGAGACAGACCCAGAGAAAAGAAAGAGGTCTTGAGACAACGAAAAGAGGCACTTGGCACACCAGTCGTACATGAACAAAGTCAATAGGCGTTCTCATAAAGGAGACGGGATATGTATGCACGAGTTCACGACCGTCTTTTTCAAGTAAGGTTAAGTTATGTGAGCTCGCCCGGAGGTTATGCCCGCAACTGGAGTGTTGGGGCAGCACATTCCAGAGTACATGCATGGTTAGGGTCATAACCTCGCCATTCTCAGCCTCCTTTTGCCTCTTTTCCTCTAGCGATCGAAGACCGTTCTCTTCGATCGAGGTTGCATTGTGTTACATCGACAGCGCCTCTGATGAGAGCCTACATGTCTCTGGAGTGGCGCTGTATGAAGTTGAAATTGCAATTACAATCGCAAGGGGGCGCGGACAGCGATCTAAGCTTCGAGCGAACGGACCGAATCCCTTGAACGTGACATTATTTCGAGTTGGGCAGCCGTTTCCTGTTTTACACAGAACGTGTGCGGCCATCGCGGAAATCCTTTTGTAGCCCTTCGCTCTTATCGGATGACCACGGCCAGATTGACCAGATCGAGTCGGACGGACGGACGGACGGATGGACCCGAAGCAGCATTCGGATAGAAGTGAAGAACAATTTGTAATCGTTATCGTTGGTCCTTTTAGTTCCGATCACGTAAGATCGGTCTTACGATAGAAATACGCAACGTACTCTTCCTGGTGCAATTGTACTTCTCCTCCTTTACCGAATTTTACATTATCTGTCTTCTCCGTTGCTTCTTCTCTTATTCCACATTCTCCATTTGCCATTCTCCACCTTCCATCATTTCTCCACCGTTTCCACGTGTTCTTTCTCCTTCTATATTGAATTTTTCTGTATCTATCTTCTCTGTTCCTTCTTCTCCTACTCCACGTTCTCCATTTGCCATTCTCCACATTCTGTCGTTTATCCAGCGTTTCCACGTCTTCCTTCTCCTCCTACATTATCCACCAATCTCTGATCTTCTCCTCCTACTCCACATACTACATTCTCTCTCGCCCGCCTTGTTTCTACTTTCTCTTTTTATTCCACATGCTTCAGTTCTCCTCTTCTTCTCGTTCTTCATTTTTCATTTCCGCTTTATCTAATTCTTCTCCTACACCACCTTCTACTGCAGGTCTACACTTCGTCTTATCATAGGCCTATACTTCCTACTACTCTAGGCCTATTCTTCTTTCTACTCCAGGCCTATACTTTTTCTACTCCAGGTCTATACTTCTTTCTACTCCAGGGCTTCTACTCCACGCCTATATTTCCTTCTTCTCCGGGCTAAATTTTCTTCGACTCTAGGCCCTTATTTCCTTCCACTATTGGCATACACTTCGTTCTACCATAGACCAATACAGATACAGAGCCTATACGATACGACTACGCTTACTGTAATGCGAGCTTATGGCCTGATACAAACTAACCCATCAACCTGACTCATTACGACCTTGTTTGATAACGCGCAGACTAATAAGCTTTATTAATAGCTAATAATTATGCTAATAAGCTAATAATTAAGCCAATAAGCCGTTCTTCTGCGCTGCTTTTATGCGTCGCTGAGAAATTATTTCCATTTACATTCGAGTATAAACTCGAATAACAGCTGGTATCTTTACGTATATGTGTACATTCCTTGTCACTGTACAGTGTATCTCTGCGCGTGTCTGTGTGTGTCTCTCTTCATGTTTGTATCGCCTTGTACCTATGCACGTCTATGTCTCGTTATCACATACATGTTTAAGTCTATCCCTGTATAATTATGTGTCTATGTCTGTATCTGTGTCTGTATCTGCCATTTTGTGCGTCCGTCTGTTTTTCTTCCTGTCTGTATATCTCTATGTTTTTCGTTAGTCATGCTGCTAACCTCAGAGGAGTTCTCTATAAAATGCGCTATATGATATTTTATTACGACTACGCTTACTATAATGCGAGCTTATGACAAAATAATGTCCTTCTAGATGAACGACACTCGTATATCGGACCATCTGTCTATCTATGCATATTCAATCGAACATGTTCTGTCTGTCTGCCTGTATGCCTGTCCATCTGTCTGCCTGTTTTTCCTTCTTCTTGTCTGTCCGTCTGTCTGCCTGACTGTCTGCTTGTCTGTCTGTCCGTCTGGTGTGCAACGGGCAATCGCTCTATATGTACGTGTTTGATCGGATGAGCTGTTGGTGTGTCTGTGTGACTGTCTGTCTCTCACCCTCTTCATCTCTGGGCAATCTCTTCTGCGCCTGTCTGTCTGTTTGTGTATCTGTTTTTCTGCTTATCCATCTGGCTGTTTTCTGTCGCTTTCTCTGTCTCTGTCTCTGGCTCTGTCTCTGTCTCTCTGTGTCTCTCTCTGTGTCTGTCTGTCTGTCTCTATCTGTCTCTCTCTCTCTCTGTCTGTCTCTGTCTCTCTCTGTCTGTCTGTCTGTCTGTCTGTCTGTATCTCTCTCTTTTTCTCTCTCTCTCTTCTTCTTCTCTCTGTCACATTGCATCTGTCTGTCTGTCTCTTCTATGTTTATCTGTTTATCTGTCTGTCTATCTGTCTGTCTTTCTGTCTCCATATTTCTCTCTTTCTCTCTGTCATTTTACATCTGTATTTCTCTCTTTATCTACATCTTTCTCTGGTTTCGTTTAATGGCCAGCCTGCCATCCTGTTCCGTCGACCGATCTACTCCTTGTCGGAAGGCGACAAGGAACCATTCCGGGGAAGATGATAAGTCATCGGTACGTCTTGCACCATAGCAGCGATTCATATCTCATATCTCTTTCTCCTCTTCCTTCCGATTTCAGAACTCCCGTCCGCCGTATGCACTCGAAAACATCCATCGACAACAAGTGTCTCTCTTTTGCTCCATGGAAGCTGTGATAATGCATATTCATTCATAGCCTTGTGTATATATATGTTGCAGGGAATGTGTATAATCAGGGAATATGTTATACCCTAGGGAATATACGCATACCCTAGGGAATGTCTATAATCAGGGTATGTGTATATTTCATGTATATATCTAACACTAACCCTAACACTAACCCCTAACCTTGACCCCTAACCCTAACCTCTAAACCTAGCCTAACCCTAACCCCTAACCCTAACCCTAAATTTTCAGGGCATATACACATACCCTGTTTATACACATTCCCTGTAACATAATATATAAATAATTATGTGCTTGTTTAATATGTTTAATTATTTGAATATATTCCTTTATTTACAATAATAATATTCGTTTATTGTTTCAAACTGACGGGTATGCAATAAGTTTACATGTTATAGTAGTAACAGATGACAGCAAGTTTAACAGGAGTTGAATTTAACTGTATGACAACCTGCAAGGCGCCCATCCGTCCTACTGCTCATTTTACCGTCGCCCCTAGGGAGTGGAAGGCGAAGTCAACCTTGTGGGATTAGCGTGTATGGAACCCGCGTCTTCCTGATCTTCGTGCCAGCCTGTTACCATTCAACCAAATCCCCACCCCTCACCCAAATTCCCGCCCCTAGATGTAGGTGACGAAAGAAATTAGTTAATTAGTAAGAAATTAAACAAGTTATTGTCCTCAATGGATTTAGTTAAATGCACGACAATCCTAACTTAGGAGAGACATTTCCTTAACACATTAACAACGAGCTGCATTGGTTTCCCAGTCACTTTTAGTACACGCTCGTGCATAAATTTTCTTCTTTCTTCTTCTTCTTCTTCTTCTTCTTCTTCTTCTTCTTCTTCTTCTTCTTCTTCTTCTTTCTTCTTCTTCTTCTTCTTTAAGTTCTCTGCCCTTCGGCAGGTTCCAACTTCCAATGACGCCACTCTTCTCATAAATATAAGGAATAGATATTCCGGAAAATGCATGTCGTTCCGAGGAACCAATCTTAGTCACGTACGGAGGAAGGTCACACGTCTAGGGTGCATGTTAATTCTGGATCGAATAAAAACTGCTCTAAAAGTGCACGTGTGATATAATTAATTCATGAATGTCGTATTGGTAACGTCTTGGTCCGGTTCAGCATTCCCCTACCATCATACCATGGGCATTAGATCGGACCCACATGGGGTCTACATGGTTCGGGAATATGGCGTCTTTGTGAGCTCCGTATGCGTATTTTGGCAGAGTTGGTTAGGAGGATTTGAAATATCAGAATATGGTGACACATTCGCATAGGATTCAGTTGACACTTACAGAGTGTGATGTAGAAACACATACGAATACACAAGGTATGTACAAAGACAGTCTTACACACGTACATGTACTTAGGCCTACGCACATGTCGTCATACGAATGAACACTGATGGGGAAATTACTTTTCAAGAGTATTTAAATAGTGCTTTAAAATACTTTAAAATTATTTTAAAAAATACCACATACAGACCTAGCCTTCACTGTAAAAGAATGAGTGAATGAATGAACGAACCAATGAATGACTGAATGAATGAGTGAACGAATGAATGAATGCGATAGAGATAGTAAAGTAACGTGTAGTAATTGAACATTTTTATAGCGCCTAATTGAGCCATATTACAGAGTATAGGCGTCTATGTAACGCCAGTTATCCGTTCACGGAAGAGGTCATAGGACCGACGCGATTAATTTATTCATGTGCTTGTAATGAATAATTCATTAGGTCTCACCTCTGTTGAAGTGATTCATCTTCTAGCGCATCTACAATTTATAGGAGACTTCGTCTCAACGAGTACATCCGATGGCTTAACGTCTACACTCACCGTTGCGGTCAATGTTCCTCAGCTAACGGTTGAACCGCGACAAGTAGACCTATGCTAAGGCCAGCGACAATTTATTGAAACACTGGAGACTAGAGAGGGATGCAGGTAGTTAACGCAGTGTGTAGCGCATTAAACACTCCGTTATGTCCCGGGATGCCACTGGTTGAGAGCTGGAATTGTGACACATGGACGATTCCAATTCCAGTCTTCCTTTAAAAGAAGGTAGCTTACAGGGACGTTGAGCAAATACTTGGGGCATAGGGACCCCATCAATTAATGTTTGGTCTTTAGAAGGGGCCGTTATTTGCATAAACATAAACCTACCTATAACTACTTTACTTTAGTAACATTTCATCACCTGGGATGCGCCATAGTCTAGAGGTTAACGTGTTGGGCTGTCACACCAGGGCAGATTTTTTCTATTCCATCTGACAGTACCGTAAGGCCCCTAGCCAGTTTAGCTCGAATGAATTAACTGACAGTATACACTGTGGGTGGGAAGATCTCAGGTCTATTGAGAGGACTGGCCACTCGCCTGCATATGCCGAGGCTAATAAAGATCACGTCGCTAACATTTTACACTCTCAGGCTAGCTTAAGCAACTGCTCTCTCTGCTTTTTCAGCATCTGCGAACCTCACGCTACCTCTCTACGTCACCTGACAACATCTCGTCTTATATTATCTGATAACGTCTTACTCTAACCTAACGTTACCTGACAACATCTCTCATTACATTGCCTTGTGCATTAGACACCGGCGCAATAGAAGTTGCTAATTACATTGCATTACATTACATTGCATTACACTAAACTACATTACCTGATAACATCTTTCCCATCGTTACTTTACCCGACCTCCACTTATCCTACTTTACGTTGTAAATCGTCCCTTGTCATGACCAGGCACGAGTCGTCTTGACGCCACGGCAAGTCTCGTGCCGACAGCACACAGATCTATTGCTACGAGATTATTTATCATTAGTGCCTGCCTGCAGCCTCCCTCCTTCTCCTCTTCCGCGGTGCCTCTCCTCACAACCGCCTGGCCGACGCCGAACGGGCGACAGAGATGAAGGGGACCGAGCCCTGGTCACGACGAGCCCTGGAAGCCAGTGGCGCATGCGACGCACGTTAATAAGAGACCGGTGAAGGCTGGAGGTCAAGAGGTCGTCTTATATAGTACCCAACCGGATGTGCATTCAACCGAGGGCTTTAGGGGCGTCCTGAATTAAGGGGGGCGCAACGAAGCGAACAAAGCCGCTGCTCCCTAAGG
Organism: Aporrectodea caliginosa; assembly: GCA_020284085.1. Classification (NCBI taxonomy): domain Eukaryota; kingdom Metazoa; phylum Annelida; class Clitellata; order Crassiclitellata; family Lumbricidae; genus Aporrectodea; species Aporrectodea caliginosa. Next base: position 1,229,046 of record JACEVL010006449.1, read on the forward strand.
ACTCGGCGGCTTCCGGTAAGGAATGGAAGGCAGAGGAGGTACACCGGAGATTATTTCGGCCAGAGAAGAAGAGGTACAGGGGTACGGTCCATTAGAAATATGATGGCTGGTATATGAGCAGACACTATAAGAGCAGTATATGGTAGAACATACAACGGCGTGTCTTTAGAATGCTCGCGAAAATAAACTGTCTAGTATGAAACAACATTCATTGCTGCCAGTCTTGTTGAATTATTTCTTACGTAATCGTAATCGAAATCGTAATCTCCGAACTTCTAAAGCACCAGCTCATTCACGCGCGCTGGACATAATAATATCTGATTTTAGGCCACATTAACCTATCAGACAATAAATACATCAATTACACCAGAGTCTGCCGTTTTTATACATGACTTTGAGTTTGAGATTGTAATGCGGCCAGAACCATCGTAGACATATTGTGCCTGGGTTTCTAATCGATTTTTACTCCAATGTATTTCTCCAATGGCGCACGACTCGGGCTCTGATTTCACTTCGAAGTGATCAGTTATGCATTACGGCTTTTGTGTGGTGCTGAGAAATTTCGAAGAATACATTTTCCATTTCTAGTCTATTCTATTTACGGACTTACCGTATAAAGCGCCTCTCACAGTACAACCTATTCAGCGGCAATTACATTTACATTAAACGTAGATTTTACTTTATTAAATGCATTACCGATTCGTGCTTAGGGTCACTATTGGTATTAGTGGATCACTAGCAACGTGGTGTCGGAATTTATATGTCGTATAGGAATGCGTTGCTGCCATGTAAAATATGTCTGAGATGGATCGGGCCACATTGAGGTATGCAGCCACGAGGCTTAAAAGCACTAGGCGTCTAATCATGGGCTTGAAATTCTCTGAGGAGTTTAAGGGACGATCGAATGATTGAAGACTTGATGATTCGCTGGTCAAGTGATTGATAGGCTGACTACTGGGTCAACCGAGTCTTGGAACGCGAGCCAATCAAGAAATGACTGCACAACGGAGTATTAGCAAAGCCAATCTGTCTTGAAGGTGTTTTGAACGCCGAAGTTTTCACTCTAATGGTTATTTAAGTTTCTTCGTGTTTTTAATTATATTCTTCCTGTTTGTAATCAATTTTCTTCGTAATCTTAATCAATTTCCTTTGTGATTTTTTTATCTATCTTCTTCGTGATATAAGTTTTCTCATGGTTCGATCAAAGTTCGTTGTATTTTAAATCAGTTTCTGTGTTTTAATCAAATCCATTCGGGTTTTTACCCAAAAATGTTTTCGAGTATTAAATCAACTTCATTCGCGTTTTTAATAAATTTTCTCTGTGGTCTTAATCAGTGATTGGTACGATTAGCTAGAATTGCTAGTAGTAGTTTCAGTTTAACGACACTGTGTGACAACAAAGATAATTAGCGTCGCCCTCCTCCTTTATCCAGGCTTGGGACTGGCACTGTCAGAAAGCAAACAGTGGCGGAGTTTAAAGATTAGACTTAGAATTAGCTGTTTGTCTAATCAATTAGCTAATCGATTTGTTAGATCTATCCAACTCTGGTCTTAATCAATTGATTCGAATTCCAGCCTTACCACTGACAGTCCAGCACGCGAACCACTAGTCTATTGCATATGCGTTGGCCTACGGAATATGAATCACCCACATAGCATCACCCAACATCACTTAGATATCATTTGTATGGATAAAAGAGTAAGTCTTATATAATAATTTTCTTGTATGCACCACCCACATATATATCACCCAACTCATTTAGATATCATTTGTATGGACATAGGAGCAAGTCTTATATTATAATTTGCTCGTTGTCTATATAATCGATCGCATCACATGCGTGGGCATGAACGAAAGTAGTCCGCGTGGTTAATCCGGCGATGAATTCTTTAGCATCTGATATAGTTGCTGCTGCCGCTGCTTCTGCTGCAGTAGCCTCATCTAATTTCCATCCTCTATCGTCGTCATCATTGCCGTTGTCTGCGCGGTAATCATTGTCTTCGACGGTTCCTGCGTTTGACTCCGTAAATGGAATTATTGCATCGGATTGGCATTCGCAGATCTATTCCAGAAGTAATTCCTCGCAATTGCCAACGGTCGTCTGGCCACAAACGACCCGAATTGAATGCCTTGGAAAGTTACGTCCAACAGACTATAGGCCCATATATATATATACGGACTGCCTTACAGGACATACACGCATTTGTGGGGCGCGATGGTGTACGGGTATGTTCGGTGCCATGCAGCCGGAGGGTTGCGGGTTCGAATCCACCTCAAGCCTCCGCGTAGGGACCCTGGGCAAGTCCTTCACTCGCAATTATTGCTCATGCGCTTCGGCGTGAAACTCCGATTCAGTTTCCGCGCTGTAGTCGAGAGCGCCTCGGAGTAGAAATCTTGAAGGGCGCTATAACAAGTGCTCATACATACATACATACATACATACATACATACATACAAATGCCACGCACATAAACACGCAAGCGTATACGCAGATATTGACACGAACAGAACGCATCCATACGGAAAATACGCAGAAATACAGAGAGACAGACATCCGGCCAGCTGTATTGAAAGACAGACACGCGCATGCAAACATACAAAAGCATGCACACAGATTTTTAGAAGGATGGACACAAAGAAATACGCTTAGACAGACATCCTATATAGACACTAGCGAGAGACAGTTATAGGGAAACAAACAGACAAAATAGTACGTATAGACGTATACACAGCACCATAGCCAAAGCACAGAAACGTACAAAGAGACACGCACACATACAGACAAGCAGGCAGACGTGTTGACTTGATCTTTCCACTTCACGATAAATAATTTACCCCAACCGTTGCAGACAGAAACCCTGTCGCGGGCTTGATAGGTGAAGAGCCATCGCCCTCGATCGGGGTCTGAGATGGACCCCCGCCGTCTACGCGTGATATGGGATTAATTATTGGCAGCGAATGCTCACCAGTGACTTACCATCAGGGTAAGCTGCAGTATGATGATGACCAATGATGCGGCTTACCACGCTTGTCAGTGTCGGACTGGATTTATATCGGACCGCATCGGTTTTTCCCATCACTCAACGAATCTGAAATGATATCTAAGAGAAACAAAAGTGAAGCCACATTACATTGCATAAATCATATCACGTTAAATTTAAAAATTCGCTTTACATTTTGCATTTTTCAGTTTTGATTTTGCATTTTAAATTTCTACCCAGTTCATTAGAGTATACAAGCAATGCTTGCGATACCTTCGCAAATGGGACCCTAATGAATTCTATGAAAAGGCAAAGTTTCAATTCTGCAATTCCGATACTGACTAGAAGTCAGACATCGTGAGAAAGGGCCTCGTTCATAGTGAACGATAGCATAGGAGATCAGTTCTAGTACAACATAAGAAAGCGATACCATGTTACCATGCAAATTATTGTTCCGAGCGATGAAATGCTTCGTGCGTCCTGATTTTGTGGTCCGAGCCAGGAGTCCAATTGCATATATACGTTTATTTTGATTTGCTGCAACCCCTTCAACTTTAAATTACCATAAGACCGTAATAAATGAAAAAGTTAAGTTTGAATGTACAAGTTAATGCCAAGGGCGTAACTTTGCCCCAGAAAGTGGTGGTGACATATCCCCTCCTAATTTTAACGTATTACTGGAACGCTAGCCTAGCTAAGCGCAGGACACCAGCTTATTCACAAGCGCTGCGTTAAGTCAGAGGGTTGTCCAGAGAGTGTTCGATGGTGTTCTAAGTTCAGTTGTAAAGGAGACAAGAGACTCTTGCAGCGTCGAAGCCAGCGACACGCTATATATGTATATGCATTGTACGGCTGCTACTGCGGCTTTTTAAATGAATATTGTTAGGGTAGCCTACTACTGTAACCTACTACCAATAATCGACGTTATTGTACCAATAGTCACTATCAACACTAAATGCTTATCCAGTAGTTTAGGTTGGTTAATTATTTTATGATAATTGTCATCAATCCAGCTTCCATTGACAATAAAAACAATTCATCAATTGAATTTCTGTTTAAGTAAGAATTATTGTCATCAATACAACTTCTAGGCCCTATTTAACCAAAAAATTTAATCAATCGAGGTGCTGAGAATTATTTTCGTCAATCAAACTTTTCTAATTTAACAAAAAAACTTCATCTATCCAGCTTCTATTGAAGCAAAGACGTAGGCCCCCTAGTGTTTAATCAATCCAGCTTCTATTTACGGAAACAATTATTTCCATCAATCCAATTTGTGTTTAAACGAAGAATTAGTTTCATCAATCCAACTTCCATTTAGGCAAAAAAATTTCATCGATCCAGCTTCCGTTTAAATTGACTGTAAATGATTTACCTACCTAAACTACGGTTTCACCCGCTAAATTACCAGACTGCAGTTAGAAATTACAGCCTACCACCGAAACATCATACCGTACATTGCACGCACAGTTTTAACATTTCGCAGTCTCTTTACAATGAATCGATCCATTTTTCCATATGAATTTGATAATTTGACCTTTTAGAGAAACAAAATTGATGACATCACCAAATTATGAAACCAAGGCCTCTCTCAGCATTGTCGCCATTGCGATGTTAAGTATGCATAAATAGCCTAGAACCTAGACGGTAGACATCGAAATGTTTTCATGTTAAAAAATATATTAATTGCAGCACCAAAAAGTGGTGGTGACTATCACCACCACTTTTAAAAGTGGTGGTGACCGGACACCACCGTCACAATAGAAAGTTACGCCTATGGTTAATGCTCAGTTCTGTGTTTTAAAGTGTTCTCTCATAAAAGTACCATAAAACAGAAGTATCTGAATTTAGCATACCTCATGTCTTCGCTTCACATCCTGACTTGGAAGTTGGCTGAGCATCAAGACCATACGTCTCGATTTCGTTGACCGAGCAATCAGGAGTGCAATGGCATATACGTATATTTGATTTGCTGAAAAACCCCTTCAACTTTAAATTACAACAAGACCGGAAATTATCTGATAACGTCTTACTCTAACCTAACGTTACCTGACAACATCTCTCATTACATTGCCTTGTGCATTAGACACCGGCGCAATAGAAGTTGCTAATTACATTGCATTACATTACATTGCATTACACTAAACTACATTACCTGATAACATCTTTCCCATCGTTACTTTACCCGACCTCCACTTATCCTACTTTACGTTGTAAATCGTCCCTTGTCATGACCAGGCACGAGTCGTCTTGACGCCACGGCAAGTCTCGTGCCGACAGCACACAGATCTATTGCTACGAGATTATTTATCATTAGTGCCTGCCTGCAGCCTCCCTCCTTCTCCTCTTCCGCGGTGCCTCTCCTCACAACCGCCTGGCCGACGCCGAACGGGCGACAGAGATGAAGGGGACCGAGCCCTGGTCACGACGAGCCCTGGAAGCCAGTGGCGCATGCGACGCACGTTAATAAGAGACCGGTGAAGGCTGGAGGTCGAAAGGTCGCCTTATATAGTACCCGACCGGATGTGCATTCAACCGAGGGCTTTAGGGGCGTCCTGAATTAAGGGGGGCGCAACGAAGCGAACAAAGCCGCTGCTCCCTAAGGACTCGGCGGCTTCCGGTAAGGAATGGAAGGCAGAGGAGGTACACCGGAGATTATTTCGGCCAGAGAAGAAGAGGTACAGGGGTACGGTCCATTAGAAATATGATGGCTGGTATATGAGCAGACACTATAAGAGCAGTATATGGTAGAACATACAACGGCGTGTCTTTAGAATGCTCGCGAAAATAAACTGTCTAGTATGAAACAACATTCATTGCTGCCAGTCTTGTTGAATTATTTCTTACGTAATCGTAATCGAAATCGTAATCTCCGAACTTCTAAAGCACCAGCTCATTCACGCGCGCTGGACATAATAATATCTGATTTTAGGCCACATTAACCTATCAGACAATAAATACATCAATTACACCAGAGTCTGCCGTTTTTATACATGACTTTGAGTTTGAGATTGTAATGCGGCCAGAACCATCGTAGACATATTGTGCCTGGGTTTCTAATCGATTTTTACTCCAATGTATTTCTCCAATGGCGCACGACTCGGGCTCTGATTTCACTTCGAAGTGATCAGTTATGCATTACGGCTTTTGTGTGGTGCTGAGAAATTTCGAAGAATACATTTTCCATTTCTAGTCTATTCTATTTACGGACTTACCGTATAAAGCGCCTCTCACAGTACAACCTATTCAGCGGCAATTACATTTACATTAAACGTAGATTTTACTTTATTAAATGCATTACCGATTCGTGCTTAGGGTCACTATTGGTATTAGTGGATCACTAGCAACGTGGTGTCGGAATTTATATGTCGTATAGGAATGCGTTGCTGCCATGTAAAATATGTCTGAGATGGATCGGGCCACATTGAGGTATGCAGCCACGAGGCTTAAAAGCACTAGGCGTCTAATCATGGGCTTGAAATTCTCTGAGGAGTTTAAGGGACGATCGAATGATTGAAGACTTGATGATTCGCTGGTCAAGTGATTGATAGGCTGACTACTGGGTCAACCGAGTCTTGGAACGCGAGCCAATCAAGAAATGACTGCACAACGGAGTATTAGCAAAGCCAATCTGTCTTGAAGGTGTTTTGAACGCCGAAGTTTTCACTCTAATGGTTATTTAAGTTTCTTCGTGTTTTTAATTATATTCTTCCTGTTTGTAATCAATTTTCTTCGTAATCTTAATCAATTTCCTTTGTGATTTTTTTATCTATCTTCTTCGTGATATAAGTTTTCTCATGGTTCGATCAAAGTTCGTTGTATTTTAAATCAGTTTCTGTGTTTTAATCAAATCCATTCGGGTTTTTACCCAAAAATGTTTTCGAGTATTAAATCAACTTCATTCGCGTTTTTAATAAATTTTCTCTGTGGTCTTAATCAGTGATTGGTACGAATAGCTAGAATTGCTAGTAGTAGTTTCAGTTTAACGACACTGTGTGACAACAAAGATAATTAGCGTCGCCCTCCTCCTTTATCCAGGCTTGGGACTGGCACTGTCAGAAAGCAAACAGTGGCGGAGTTTAAAGATTAGACTTAGAATTAGCTGTTTGTCTAATCAATTGTCTAATCGATTTGTTAGATCTATCCAACTCTGGTCTTAATCAATTGATTCGAATTCCAGCCTTACCACTGACAGTCCAGCACGCGAACCACTAGTCTATTGCATATGCGTTGGCCTACGGAATATGAATCACCCACATAGCATCACCCAACATCACTTAGATATCATTTGTATGGATAAAAGAGTAAGTCTTATATAATAATTTTCTTGTATGCACCACCCACATATATATCACCCAACTCATTTAGATATCATTTGTATGGACATAGGAGCAAGTCTTATATTATAATTTGCTCGTTGTCTATATAATGTGCTCGATCGCATCAAATGCGTGGGCATGAACGAAAGTAGTCCGCGTGGTTAATCCGGCGATGAATTCTTTAGCATCTGATATAGTTGCTGCTGCCGCTGCTTCTGCTGCAGTAGCCTCATCTAATTTCCATCCTCTATCGTCGTCATCATTGCCGTTGTCTGCGCGGTAATCATTGTCTTCGACGGTTCCTGCGTTTGACTCCGTAAATGGAATTATTGCATCGGATTGGCATTCGCAGATCTATTCCAGAAGTAATTCCTCGCAATTGCCAACGGTCGTCTGGCCACAAACGACCCGAATTGAATGCCTTGGAAAGTTACGTCCAACAGACTATAGGCCCATATATATATATACGGACTGCCTTACAGGACATACACGCATTTGTGGGGCGCGATGGTGTACGGGTATGCGGTGCCATACAGCCAGATATTGACGCGTTCAGAATCCACCATCAAGGAAAAACACGCAGAAGGGACACAGGGACAGTCCTTCCGGCAATTATTGCTCATGCGCTTCGGCGTGAAACTCCGATTCAGTTTCCGCGCTTTAGTCGATGGACACAAAGCGCCTCAGAGTAGAAATCTTGAAGGGGCAGCTATAACAAGTGCTCATACATACATACATACATACATACATACATACATACAAATGCCACGCACATAAACACGCAAGCGTATACGCAGATATTGACACGAACAGAACGCATCCATACGGAAAATACGCAGAAATACAGAGAGACAGACATCCGGCCAGCTGTATTGAAAGACAGACACGCGCATGCAAACATACAAAAGCATGCACACAGATTTTTAGAAGGATGGACACAAAGAAATACGCTTAGACAGACATCCTATATAGACACTAGCGAGAGACAGTTATAGGGAAACAAACAGACAAAATAGTACGTATAGACGTATACACAGCACCATAGCCAAAGCACAGAAACGTACAAAGAGACACGCACACATACAGACAAGCAGGCAGACGTGTTGACTTGATCTTTCCACTTCACGATAAATAATTTACCCCAACCGTTGCAGACAGAAACCCTGTCGCGGGCTTGATAGGTGAAGAGCCATCGCCCTCGATCGGGGTCTGAGATGGACCCCCGCCGTCTACGCGTGATATGGGATTAATTATTGGCAGCGAATGCTCACCAGTGACTTACCATCAGGGTAAGCTGCAGTATGATGATGACCAATGATGCGGCTTACCACGCTTGTCAGTGTCGGACTGGATTTATATCGGACCGCATCGGTTTTTCCCATCACTCAACGAATCTGAAATGATATCTAAGAGAAACAAAAGTGAAGCCACATTACATTGCATAAATCATATCACGTTAAATTTAAAAATTCGCTTTACATTTTGCATTTTTCAGTTTTGATTTTGCATTTTAAATTTCTACCCAGTTCATTAGAGTATACAAGCAATGCTTGCGATACCTTCGCAAATGGGACCCTAATGAATTCTATGAAAAGGCAAAGTTTCAATTCTGCAATTCCGATACTGACTAGAAGTCAGACATCGTGAGAAAGGGCCTCGTTCATAGTGAACGATAGCATAGGAGATCAGTTCTAGTACAACATAAGAAAGCGATACCATGTTACCATGCAAATTATTGTTCCGAGCGATGAAATGCTTCGTGCGTCCTGATTTTGTGGTCCGAGCCAGGAGTCCAATTGCATATATACGTTTATTTTGATTTGCTGCAACCCCTTCAACTTTAAATTACCATAAGACCGTAATAAATGAAAAAGTTAAGTTTGAATGTACAAGTTAATGCCAAGGGCGTAACTTTGCCCCAGAAAGTGGTGGTGACATATCCCCTCCTAATTTTAACGTATTACTGGAACGCTAGCCTAGCTAAGCGCAGGACACCAGCTTATTCACAAGCGCTGCGTTAAGTCAGAGGGTTGTCCAGAGAGTGTTCGATGGTGTTCTAAGTTCAGTTGTAAAGGAGACAAGAGACTCTTGCAGCGTCGAAGCCAGCGACACGCTATATATGTATATGCATTGTACGGCTGCTACTGCGGCTTTTTAAATGAATATTGTTAGGGTAGCCTACTACTGTAACCTACTACCAATAATCGACGTTATTGTACCAATAGTCACTATCAACACTAAATGCTTATCCAGTAGTTTAGGTTGGTTAATTATTTTATGATAATTGTCATCAATCCAGCTTCCATTGACAATAAAAACAATTCATCAATTGAATTTCTGTTTAAGTAAGAATTATTGTCATCAATACAACTTCTAGGCCCTATTTAACCAAAAAATTTAATCAATCGAGGTGCTGAGAATTATTTTCGTCAATCAAACTTTTCTAATTTAACAAAAAAACTTCATCTATCCAGCTTCTATTGAAGCAAAGACGTAGGCCCCCTAGTGTTTAATCAATCCAGCTTCTATTTACGGAAACAATTATTTCCATCAATCCAATTTGTGTTTAAACGAAGAATTAGTTTCATCAATCCAACTTCCATTTAGGCAAAAAATTTCATCGATCCAGCTTCCGTTTAAATTGACTGTAAATGATTTACCTACCTAAACTACGGTTTCACCCGCTAAATTACCAGACTGCAGTTAGAAATTACAGCCTACCACCGAAACATCATACCGTACATTGCACGCACAGTTTTAACATTTCGCAGTCTCTTTACAATGAATCGATCCATTTTTCCATATGAATTTGATAATTTGACCTTTTAGAGAAACAAAATTGATGACATCACCAAATTATGAAACCAAGGCCTCTCTCAGCATTGTCGCCATTGCGATGTTAAGTATGCATAAATAGCCTAGAACCTAGACGGTAGACATCGAAATGTTTTCATGTTAAAAAATATATTAATTGCAGCACCAAAAAGTGGTGGTGACTATCACCACCACTTTTAAAAGTGGTGGTGACCGGACACCACCGTCACAATAGAAAGTTACGCCTATGGTTAATGCTCAGTTCTGTGTTTTAAAGTGTTCTCTTCATAAAAGTACCATAAAACAGAAGTATCTGAATTTAGCATACCTCATGTCTTCGCTTCACATCCTGACTTGGAAGTTGGCTGAGCATCAAGACCATACGTCTCGATTTCGTTGACCGAGCAATCAGGAGTGCAATGGCATATACGTATATTTGATTTGCTGAAAAACCCCTTCAACTTTAAATTACAACAAGACCGGAAAAATGAAAAAGTTAAGTTTGAATGTACAGGCTAATGTTCAGTTCTGTGTATTAAAGTGTTCTCTCATAAAACGTACCATAAAACAGAAGTATCTGAATTTAACATAGGGCCTACCTCATGTCTTCACTTCACATCTGGACTTTTAAGATGGCTGAAGTTTCTTTCATGTTGGTCATACTAAAGTTGACTTTCGATCCCGATATTTGTATAGTTTGATTTGCTGAAAACCCCTTCAACTTTAAATTACCATAAAACTCGAAGCCAATGAAAACGTTCAGTGAAATATACAAGCTAGTGTTCAGTTCTGAGTTTCTAAATGTTCTCTCATACAAGTACTATAAAACAGAAGAATCTGAATTTAACATACCTCGTGTCTTCGCTTCACATCCTGACTTCGAAGTTGGCTGTAGCTGCTTTCATGTTGCCCATACTAAAGTTGACTTTCGATCACGATTTTTTTACTAGTTTGATTTGCTGAAAACCTTTTCAATTTTAAATTACCATAAGATCGAAGCCAAAAGTTCAGTTTAAATATGCAAGGTAATGTTCAGGTCTGTGTTTTAAAGTGTCCTCGCAAAAGTACCATGAAACAGAAGAATCTGAATTTAACATACCTCGTGTTTTCACTTCACATCCTGACTTGGAAGTTGGCTGAAGTTGCTTTCATGCTGGCCATACTAAAGTTGACTTTCGATCCCGATTTTTTAATAGTTTGATTTGCTGAAAACCCCTTCAACTTTAAATTACCATAAAACTCGAAGCCAATGAAAAAGTTCAGTTTAAATATACAAGTTAATGTTCAGTTCTGTGATAAAAGTGTTCTCTCATAAAAGTACCTATAAAACAGAAGAATCTGAATTAACATACCTCGTGTCTTTACTTCTCATTCGACTTTGAAGTTGGCATTGCCTCCATGTTGGCCAGTGTTCTCTCATAAAGGTACTATAAAACAGGGCCCTACTAGAGTAGACTTTCGATCTGAATATTTCTTATATTTTGATTTGCTGAAACCTGATTGACCCTTCCACTTTAAATTACCATAAGATCGAGACCAATGAAAAAGTTCAGTTTAAATATACAAGCTAATGTTCAGTTCTGTGTTTTAAAGTGTTCTCTGATAAAGTAGAAGAATCTGAATTTCACATACCTCTCGTCTCCACTTCACATCTTGACTTTGAAGATGGCTGAAGTTACTTGCATGTTGGCCATACTAGAGTTGACTTTTTGCATTTTCCAATATGCTGAAAACACCCTACTTCAAACAGACTTTTCTTCTAAAGTGTGACCTCTGCACAGGGTAACTCTGAAACAATTTATTGAAAATTGTCAGTGTTTTAGTTGTCTGACGTGTTGGGGGCTTTACCTCTAGTTCTTCTACTAACCACTCAGCCATACTTCAAGTGGTTTCGAGTTACCGTGGGGTAAGGTGATGTAGGGGAAATCTGAAGTTCTGAACTCGCTACACCGGGCGAAGTGAATGGGACCAAATTTGCAAAACTGGGTCATTCTTGTTAATTTTGTAAATAAAATTTAAAGACGAAACTGAAATAACCCGTTGCTTTCTTTGCATTGCTCAATTTGTTTCTGGGAATTGTTAATTCAAATTTCTGTCAAGCATTTAAAATCTTGATTCATTTAATATTTTGGGGGTAGTAAGAGCTATTATTATGCATCATCTGCCTCAGGCTCCCCTATCTATCACCCCCTCGGGCTTCCCAGTCAAAACTGAGGTCTAACCACTTCAGCACTTCATACCCCGCCTTCCAATTCTCAACCTAAGCGACACCCACCTTAATAGCTACTCTGCCCCTCTGACCTCCTGGCAACCGAACACGGACCTACTTCGGACTACCCTTTGGACAACCCTCTGACTCAACACAGCGCAGTGAATAAGCTGATGCCCTGCGCTTGGCTTTCGAGTGGCGCTTTAGAAGTTCGGAGTTTACAATTACGATTACGATATCATCGAAATAAACTATAGTACCATTCAGCTCTAAGAATGCCATCTGTTTTTCTCACCGTCTTTTCCTTGCAAATTTCGATTACAGAAGATATTGATACCTTGCTATGACGACCACCTTGTCGATTTTCTTATGTCTGAACATCAATCTTGTAATTTCAGCAAATATAACGCATAAAATAAATCTAAAATTGAACTTTTCAAACGAACATTTTAGAAGAATTCTTACTAAACCATTAGCGTTGCTATGGCAAAGAATTTTACGTAATCGGTATAGTTTGTTTTACAAGATGACGTCAACAATCGGTATGCATTCGTGGCACAGATGTTGGTCACGTGCACCTAGTATCCAATCATTTTTCAGTATTAGTTTCATGTTAATGGGCGACTGTTTTGCCGCACGTTCATCCACTTCAGTAAGTATGTACGCAAAGCCTAGGTCAATATGGAATTAATTTCTACCTACACACCCAAATATCTCAACAGCTTCGGGAGATTTGCTTTCACAATTAACGAGGTCTAATTGTATTGCATTGTATTGTATTGTATAGGTCTTTGAATGTGCATTATGATTCATTAATAATTCGTGTTGTAGAACGTACATGTATGCTGCTATGGCAAGTCAGGTAACAGCTTACGTAGGCCTATAGGCCTAACCTGTGTGACATCTCTCGAGTTTCTAACGGCGGAAGGTGATTAATAATTAATTAATTAATTAATTAATAACTTCTACCATAAAAGTCTATGTCATACTATGAATCGTTAGCCTTTGGATAGTTTCAGTCTTTCAGAAGCATTCAGGCCTAGATGAAAATAGATATTTGCCTATGGGCCTAAAGAAAGTCTATATAAGGATTCAGGTTTTGCCTTCACTTCAACTGTGAACAAAATGGGC